>JAADYF010000110.1:0-41899 GCA_023338175.1 Phytopythium delawarense
ACCAGCTGCTCCAACGCCGTACCCGCCAAGCTTGGCCACCGGCGAAGAAGAGCTCGATGAGGATGCCACGCCACTGCCGGACAGTCCGGCGCGGCTTCCTCTCTGCTCGCTCACGTCGCCCACTTTGTTGTTCACTAGCACAACAGCCGCTCAACGCTCGCTCGAAAGGCAGCGTAAAGGACAGAATAGTTAGGTCTGAAATAAAACCGAGTGCGGACGAAAAGTAAAATACTATGCACTTTTTGACGATTCCCATTGGTAGAAATTCACAGTAGCATCTGAAATTGGAAGGATTCCAATATTACAAAACAAGGTAGACAATTACTAACCCTCGTAATGTTAGTATACAAAACAATCTATCTGCATGTCAACATACCTGGATCTGTAAAATGCGACATAATATATCTTTCGGGGAACGATAGGGTTAATCAGGTGTTAACAACTCCCAGCTGCTGGAAGATCGTCACGGACGAATGCTTGTCAATTGGGCAATGTCTAGTGCTGTGCTGTTGCATGGAGCGACTGCTTCTCGTCGCCGTGCACTGCGTTCTCCTGCTCGCTACCGTGCACTCCCTGTTTCTCATCCACCACCGGCTTGCTCGCTCGTTCAGACAGGTACGCGGACCATCCGAGGCTGACGACGTTCACGAAAAGGAGTCGATACTCGAGGGGCACGACGCCGAACGTGATAATGTTAGTCATGGGCCAGAGCGAGTAGTTGGCCGCCACCGTCGCTGGCGTCTTGATGATCGCCACGTCGAGCGCGTCTCGGAACGGGACGCCCTCCATCAGCTGCGTGCTCGTGAAGAACCAAATGGGCATCTGGGGAGCCACGAAGATCATGTCGGCCACCACCTTCTTGAGCACCGCGGTCATGCCTCGGCCCTTGATCACGCGGTCCACTGTGTTGTACCAGGTGTGCATGAGCGGCGTGTGGATGAATGCTCCCCACGCCATCATGCGCATTGTCCGCGCGACCGTGGGGCTCACGAAACCCTCCGCAGCTCCATCAGAGCCCGCTGTCCTCGCCTCGATACGACTCGCCTCGCTATCGTCCTCGTAGTGCGCTTCTATCTGCTGCGCGATACGGTCACCCGTGCCGAAGAGCATGGCGGACGTCGTCGCCTTGGTCAGCAGCGGATACCGATGCAGCCACCCGTCATACAGCAAGCGGAAGCGCCGCGCCATGCGGTCAGCTTGTCAATCTGTCTGGCGGCAGCGTCGATCGCCTGGCCAAGTCTGTCAAACCCTCGTGAGCCCTGGGCGGAAAGTTGCGCAATGGCCCGTGTCATTCGCCGTCCCATGCGCATGTCACACACCACTTCAGCCTGCACTTCACCCAACAACCGACCACGTACAAGGGCACTGTGACTTGTCAACTAAGTTTACGAGAAACGGTCATACAGTCGATTTTTCTATTAACGACGCTTCATCCGTGAATTAAGACGCCACTTGCTCTACGGAAATGCGACTTCTGAAAGCCACAGCCAGAATCCTGTGAGGGAGCCGATGCGCGTTTGACAACTCGGATGCACGCGGATGTGATGGTTCAATTGGTTCAATTCATTGTGCGAGGCCTAAAGTTACAGATAAGTCGTGCGTGCGCTGCTGCCATGGCGCGCATCGATATAGCGTTCGGGATGCAAGGTTGTGTGGTGGGCTCACAGTTCCGCCTCCGGTTCAGCGGTCTCCCCGCTGATCTGCGTGTTCGAGATCCGCGAGAGGAAGCTCGACCACCACAGGCTCACGCAATTGCTGAAGAGGATCCGGTACTGGATCGGGACGACCCCGAACGCCACCATGTTGGCGAACGGCCAGACAGAGTAGTTGGCCTGCAGCGTCGCCGGCAGCCGCTCGAGCCCGGCGTCAACGGCTTCGTGCGGGAGGTGCCCCTCCATACACTTGGTCGTCACGAAGAACGCCAGCGAGATCTGCGGCGCGAAGAAGAACATGTCGAGCGCGATTTTCTTGCCGAGCACCACGGCGCCGCTGCCCGGGATGACTCGGTCCACGACCGCGAACCACTTGTGCAGCGTCGGCGCCAAGAAACAGCCGCCCCAGACCATCATCCGCAGCGTGCGCCTCGCACTCGCGCTGAGGAACTCGTCGCCACCATCTTCCCTCTCCTCGGTTATAGTGACGATCGCCAGCTCGTCCGACGACGCGACGCCGACAGCCGCCTCCCTCGCTTCGGCCTCCGAGTGCTGCGCGATCCGATCGCCCACGCCGAAGAGCGCGGCCGACGTCAGCGCCTTGGTGAGCAGCGGCGCCTGGTGCAGCCACCCGCTGTACAGCCGCCCCAGTCGACGCACCATCGCGGGTCCAAGGCCACAGACACGCCGCCGATTCCTGTGCAGCACTCGCTTCTCCTGCTGGCTGCAAATCCCAGAATGAGCACCTCGGCTTGCGTTACAACCTGTTGTGTTTGCGAGTGCTCTCGATAAAGTTGACGATGAGACAAACAGCGACTCAGAAAATTAGACGTGTTGAATAACCACGACCAGTTGAAGAGAATGGCGTTGAGAACGGGTTGATGCGGAAGGGCTCGGCACTTATTAGACACCTATGCTCGCATTGCCATGGTGGAAATGCATCGCTTTACTCGCTTACTTACTCACGCTGTGCGAGGCCGAGCGCCTAAATCGCCGCGGGCTCCGCTTCTTCCCCGACCACCAAGGCCTTGAAGGACCGCGGCGCGTCGGAGCCGCCGCTCGACATGATGGAGAGGAACGCGGACCAGCCGATGTTGGCGAAGTTGATGAACAGGATGCGGTACTGCAACGGCACGAAACCGAACGTGCAGACGTGGATGAGCGGCCACACCGTCCAGTTGACGGCCAGCGTCGGCGGCACCTTGGCGACGCTGGACTGGACGGCTGTGTCCACCGACTCGCCCTCCATGCACTGCATGACGCTGAAGAACGCGAGCGTGACCGGCGGCGTGAACACGAGCTGGTCCAGCGCGATCTTCTTCACGACGGCCGCGCGACCCTTGCCGCGCACCGCCTTCTCCAGCAAGTTGTACCAGCCGTGGCCCACCGGCGCGAACAGCAGGCCGCCCCAGACCATCATGCGCGCCGTGCGACTCAGACTGTTCTTCCACCGCAGCGCGTCGTCGGTGCCGTTGTCGCTGTCGGCCGTCGACTCCGAGTCCTCAAGGCGCTGCGCAATACGATCACCGAGGCCGAACAGCACCGCCGAGGTCACGCCCTTGGTCAGCAGCGGGCGCTCGTGCAGCCAGCGGTCGTACGCCACGCGGAACCGCGCCATGGCTGCTGGGTGTGCGTGGTGTAGCCAGCAAGCGCCGAGTGACGCCGCGTGGGGCGTGGTAGGTTCCGAAATGACTCGACTAGCGCGGTCATATTTCTGGAGCTCCTGGTGTCGCTTTGGGGGCAAATCGCATGGATACAGGGGAAGACCTCGTGTCATCTGCCTTCGTTTGACTTGCTTTCACTAGCGAAAGTTAAGCAAACGACTAACCAAAGTGGAGGGGGGTCGCCCTCATGGTTACACTTCGCGAGTAACTCAATCACTCATCCGGCTTTTCCAAACGAAGGCTGTCTCTGCACCCAATGCAATGATCTGTCACCGGTCGTGATCGTGAACCCGTTTGCCGAGCTGCTTTGCCTGCCGTCCAGCACTGAAGTTGCGCTGTGTAGACGTGCTGCTGCTTGGCAATGCTCGACAGCTTGTGCTGCCGTTAGCGCCACGGGCTCGCTCACTCACAGGCGTACCCAGCAGCATCCTGCACAGCACGCTCCAATCGGTGGCCACGCACTTGGTCTGCTGCTGCTGTGATGCTGCGACCGCCAGATTCGCTTCGTGTCAGTCTTCCTGCGTCTTCAATCACCGCCAAGCCGCTTGGTGGTGGTCCCAGCGCCAGCCACGATGAGTCATTGAACCTGTATCAATGGATGTTTTGTTTCCTGACCTGCTCAAAGCTTCAGTGCAGCTGAATGAAGTACTAGGTTCGAGACTTGCTATGCTGCATTGAAGCTGCATCAATCCATTCAGGAGGATCGCATGAACTATTGCAGGCTCTGTAAGGCAGAACAAAGAGTGAATGTTCAACTTGTGTGTTCCTTGTGTGAGGAATCTCGCCTGGGTTACTCCGTTTCACCATTGGGGTTACCCTCCGTTGCAGGAGCAACCAACTCTTCCGAGAAAAGACGGCCAAGATGAAGGCGTCGGGTACGCACGCGTCATGGAGAATGCGCGCTCTTCCTGGCGCTTCGAGGGCCGCAGACTGACGAAGGAGGTCTCCACCTCGCTCCCAATATGCAGGTCGCGCCGGCTGCTTCACGCCGGACGCGCCGCTGTCCGTCTACAGCTCGCAGTCGCGGAGAAAGTCGTCGCTGGGGACGCACCGCAAGAAGCCGCTCAAGCCAGCGCCTGCCGCGCCGCCCGGACCCGCCGGACGTAAACGGGAGCACGTGTGCAGCACCGTCACACAGGCGCTGGGCGAGTTGGCGCCGAGCTATCTGTCCGTGACGGAGGCGAGCTGCGCGCGGCTGCAGCGGCGGCTGCTGGGCGCCAATCGCTATTGGCATCGCCACGTCAAGCAGGAAAAGAAGAACCAGCACGGCAGATGCCGATGGGAGGCGCAGTGCTACGAGATCCGGTGCCGCAAGTCAACGGCGGAGCACGTCCGCACGAGTTCGTGGCATTCGCTCCGGCGCCTCAGCAACGAGGACGTCTTTCTCAAGCACTTGGGCTACTTCGACACGGAGAAAGCCGCTGCGACAGCGTATGACGCTGCATTTCGCGCGCGAGACGTCGCGAATCCCCTCACGGGCTCGCACTTTGTCAACAGCGAGCTGCCTGTCCAGCTAGTCAGGTTCTTCGAGGTCGTCGTCGTCTCTGAGAGATTCTCGCGCAGAACTCAGATCCAGCGACTAGCGATGGTGTATGAAGCGCTAATGGCATCGTCAGAGCTTGCCAGAGATGATATCGAGGTGGAGCAGCAAGCTGGAGAGGACAGCGCTCTTACGCCTGTGATTCGACACGTCAAAGACTTCACCTGGATCGGCGAGAACGTGTTGAAGCTCCCGCTGTGGCGGTTCTTGACGCCACACTTCACCATCCGCGCCATGACTCCGACACAGTGGGCTGCCAGCGGACGACACGAAGGACTCGAGCTATCTTACACGGAGCGATTCGGATTGAGCCACATGGTGAACGACCGCACGCTAGGCGTCGGCTCCACGGCCGTTCCGGTCTATCACGACCTCGCACAGCTGGTCGCATCGAACCAAGAGGCAGCAGACGTATTGTCGGTGCTGCCGCACTTTTACCACGGTTTGCCAGACGAGCTCAAGCGCATGATCGCCGAGGAGCAGGCAAAAGCGAACCCGGCACTGCGTGAGGAAGCTGCCTCCTCCACTGCGGCCGTCTCGAGCATGATTAGCAAGCTGGCCAAGAACACTGAAGACACTTTCGTGAGGAACTACCTCAAGCGTCGACGTGAGTACTCTCGTGCTGCGGTGACGCTGCAGCTTGTGTTCTTGTCCAACATGCAGAGCAAGACACTCAAGCATCTGAGGCGGCGTCATCTCGGTGCCATCGCGCTGCAGCGCCTGTATCGCGCGCATCGGCGGCGACAATTTGTCGTGTTGTATTTCCGCGTCGCGACGTGCGCGTCCCTGCTCATTCAGTCGGTGTACCGATCGCACGTATCGCGATGCCAAACGCGTCGACTTCGACAGCAAATGGAGCAAGCGGCACTCACGACCCAGAGACTCTATCGCGGCTTCAGAGCGCGCCAGTTCTTTCGGTGGGCGTGGCAGATGCAAGCGGGTGCAATCACTTCGGAGCGTCTCGTCAGAGGTTTCATGGCCCGCAGACGCGTGCAACGCATTCGGAGGGCCAAATTCAAGGCAACCGTGGTGATTCCGGCGTGTGTAGCAATCCAGCGAGTATGGCGAGGGCATCGAGCTCGACTGGAGGTGCGCGAGAAGCGACGAGTGCGCGAGCAATTGCTGATCTTGCTGCCTGCAGCCATGAGGATCGAGGCACTGGCGCGTGGGTTCTTGGCGAGAAGGCTTGCAAGCCGGTATCGCCGCGCGAACCAAGCATGTCGACTCATCCAGCGCGTTTGGAAGCGCTATCGGTACTCACAAAAATGGTGGGCGATGATCGTTTTTCGCCAGCAAAACTGCATGGCCTCTCGTATTGGCGCGCTTGGTCGCGGCTACATTGCGCGGAAGTTCGTCGCGAGAGAGCGACGACGGCGCTACTTCGTGGACGTTATCGAGCCTGCTGCGCTCGATATCCAGCGAGTGTACCGGGGATACATTGTGCGCAGACGCGTCGAAGCAACCAGTGACCGTGTCGAAGCTGCCATTACGTTGCAGCAAATGTGGCGGCAGCGCTCCAACATCAAGAAAATCCAAGCCAAACTCATCGGCTTCCGAGAATCCATTCGACACGCGAGCGCGTCCAGAATTCAGCGCGCTTACCAGTGCTATAAGGCTCGCCGACAGCTTCTCTACCTTCGTCTAGCTCGCCAAGGAACGTGTGGCAAGGCTACTGTCGTGGTTCAATCCGCGTGGCGAAGCTACTGCAGCCGCAAGGTGCTCAAGCAATTTCGGTTCTGCTCGATGATTGAGCGGAAAGCAGAAGCGCTGACAAAAGCAAAGGACGAGCGCGAGATGATCGAGTTCGACCTCTTTGATGCGCGAGCGGACCTCAAGCGGATCATCCGGTACAAGGCCAAGGCGCTACGTCGGATCAAAGAGCTCAAGGCCATGCGTATCGAATGGGAGCGGCGACAGCCTGTCGTCGAGAAAGAACTAAGTCAGCTGACTGAGGAAGATGTCGACCGTGGCTGGGGAGAAGCCTTCGTGACAGAGAAGCACATCTTGCTCTACAGTCTGGAGCTGTCTGTGGAGGATATTCTGTCTCGCCGAGAGCAAGTGCGCGAGTACGAGATCGAGATCGAGGACTTGCGGCTGGAGATTGAGGATCTCGAGCGCGACTTTGAGGAGTGCGTACTGTCCGAGACCGGGGAGCTCGAGTCGTATCGCGAGTTCGAGATGGCCCACGCCTTGCGAATGTTCCAAGAGGAGCGCGACCGACGCGTGCGGCTGCAGCGCATTCGGTGGCGGGTCAAGAACGTCCGGAAGAACGTCATCATGCGCGAGCGAGCAGACCTCAGCTCAATCGAGAAGCAGTTCCTCGCTAACCGGTCTGCCGACGAGCTTGGCGCGCTTGCATTCGAGAAGAAACAGCAGGTCGAACAGAAGCTCCAGCAGGCGATCGCTGGCGCGGTGGACTCGCGCACGAAGCGAACTGCGGAGGCGATAGAGATGCGGCGTGACGCGGTGGTGCTGGACGGGTTCAACAGCGCCATCCAGCGGATGGGTGACATCACCAAGGAGTTCTCCTTCCACTACCGCGTGCCCAAGGTGGACTTGCGTGAAGACGCCAACTCGCCCATATGCCAGAAGTGCGGACGCATCACGTGCGATTGCGACGCGCAGAGAGCCGAGAGCGAGGAGAGCGCGAAGGTGACAACAAATGACCAGCCGCAAGGATTCGTCGCCAAGTCCAGGGTGAGGAACAGACTCGCCAGGCGATGGCGATACCAAGATGGATAAATGGCAAGTCCTCAATACCGCCTGATTGGATACGGCTGGAAGTAAATGCGGCACAGCAAGCCACTCCTGAGCACGCCACGCTCTGAAGTCGGTCAAGCCTAGTCGTCCGACCAGTCGGACGCCTCGGACATGCTCAACGAGTCCGCTCGGTTGCGCAGCCCAATCATTTGCTGCAAGGCGAGAAAGGAACGTCTGGGTCAGCAACTTGCCACCCCATCCATCGTCGGCAACACGCTGCACAGGTTGTCGTACAGATTCGAAGTCGGCGATCGGGTTCTTCGGCTCCTCAATCTTCGGCGGCGGAGGCACAGGGCGTGCCGGCTTTGTGCTGGGGGCTCGATCTTGCTCCTGCTTCTGCTTGATGTTCCGGATTTGCGCCAGGAAATCGGTCTACAAGATCCGAGCAACCACCACGGCGTTCAGCACTTCGCCAAAGCACAGCACACCTGCCTGCAAGCCTCTTACCTCGCCATCGTTGGAAGCCTTCTCGACTTCAGAGTCGGAGCCACCATCCAAGCTGCCATCATCGGACATGGTCACAGACGGCAGCTTGTTCCGCTTGCCTTCGTTGTAGTCCGACGCCGGGGGTGGTGGCGGTGGCGGCTGCGACGGCGCCGTGACTTCTTTCGCCGTTAGCACCGGCACAGGCTTGGAGAAGCGGTCTCGGTCCCGCTTCTGCTCCAGCTGGTCCTGCTTGCCGCTGATCGCAGCCTGGCGACGAAGCATTCGCTGTTTCATCTCCTCTGCGATCGTCAGCGGTGCTGCAGTCGTCTGCTTTGCATCCGTAGGAGTCAGACCTTTGACCAACCAAACATGCACACGCCAAAAGAAGCTCCACATACCGCTGGCTTCTCGACAGGGTCTGCCTTCGGAGCAGCTGAGTCCACCTGCAAGCATTCGCCCATTGCGTTAGACCCTCACATATGGCCCAGAGTGGCGTTCAACCCAGCGCACCTTTCGCAGCTTGATCGTCGGGTTGCGAATCTGGTCAAGCAAGCTCATCACTGGCGGAGCGTCCTCTTCCTCCGCTGGTGGTGCCTGTGCGCTTTGCTCAAGCTGCGGAGGGGGCGGCGGCGGCGGTGCATCGTCATCCACCCCCATCGGAGGAGGAGGAGGCGGTGGCATCGAGTCATCATCTTCGTTCCCATCGCCCGCCATCGGTGGAGGTGGAGGCGGAGGCGGAGCATCGTCAACCTTGGAGAAATCGATAGCCGGTGCGGGCGGAGGCGGAGGAGGCGCGTCGTCCGATGGACCGACTTGGAAGCTTTGATCGGTCGGCTCCTGCGCAACAGGGCCGTCCGTGAAGCTGGCGACTGCCGGTAAGTCCGGGAGCGGAAGCGCCTTGTTCTGAAACATCGACGGAGCGATCGACGTCGTCGCTTCTCCTTCGGCAGCATACTTGTAGTCAGCGATGTTCTCAAGCGGCAGGTTCGTCGGTAACTTGGCTGACATGTCAGGCATGATGCCCATCGACGGGTGGAACTCAAAGTTGAGCCGATGTACTTCGGGCTGTCATGCACAGTGGCTGCTGCGTCAGCATGGGTCTCAGACTGTAGCAACCATCCAGCACAACTGACGCACCAATTCATCGCCGAACTGCAGCGTCCGGGGAGCCATCGCGAGCTCCTTCCGCTTCTCCTCCTCCTCTTCATAGTCGGTGCCCAGCAGGTTGTCCCACGACGTGTACTGGATACGTCACATGCACACACCAGTAAAACGAATCAACAAGCTGTTGGATGGATGCGCTGCCGTCCGCCCATGCTCGCTCGCCCACCTTCTGGTACGGGTTCTCCCCAGAGTTGAACAGCAGCAGGCTGCCGACAGACGGAATGTACTCGGGCAGGCGCCCCAGTCCCTCCTGCGACCACGGTGAGTCTCCTGTCAGCCTCGCACCGCCATCATCGCTGGCCATGTCTGCACCAGGACGCACCTTGTCCATGTCGACTTCCGGCCGCTGCGTCTCCTGGTACACGTTGACCTTCTCGAACAGCTCGACGACCTCTGTCATGTTCTGTCCGCGCTGCGCCGGCGGCAGCGGCTCCTGCGTGGCAGCGAGCATGTGTCAGTCTCCGTGCCTATAGACGTTCATTCCCCAATCCTGTCGATTGTAGTGCTCACCGCTGGGAGGAAGTGCGTGTCCTCGTCCGCGTCCGGCACGACCGGCGGCGCGTCCGCGTACGGCTTGTCGTGGAACAGCGTCTTGCTCATCGGGAGCACTAGCAAGCAGCAGCAGCACCCCGTCAGTCGTCTGCGGAAGCAAGCATAACCTATCTGGATGTACCCTTGGGTGCCGGGTACTTAGACGTGGAGAAGACGGTCGTGGGCTTGTTGGACGTGCGGCGCGCCGTGAGCGCGTTCACCTTGGCCTGCGCCACGCGGATGCGCGCGTCGACGGCGGCCACGCGCTCCTTCTCCTGCGTCAGCTTGTGCGCGAGGCGGTTGAACACGTCGCCCACGACCGCGTCCAGCTGCGACAGCTGCTTGATCGCGTCCTTGGCCACGAACGACGGGCGCAGGTCCTCGTACACGCGCTCCACTACGTACACCTGCGACGCCTGCATGCTGGCGGACTGGCGGGCTGGCGGGGCGCCCAGGGACGACGGCGCCGGCGGCCTTCCTTGCGAGGATGGCGAAGTGATTGTGAAGGGGATTCTCTGGATATTTGTATTCTCTGCTCCAAAACGGATGCGTCACTTGGGATTTGTATCGAATTGGTCGAGAGAGAGTCACAAATCGACGAAAAGCAGGACTCCTCCCGGAATACAGACAGAATCAAATGAATCTATATAGAGAGGGTTTTGAATCAAGGGAGAGCTGACACTTGTCTATTAACTACCTTCAATATTTAATGCAACAGTATTTACAGGTATTTCATATTTACAGGTGAAGCAACGAATTTCTGAAGAGATGAGGTTGAAGTGAGTGACGTTTGACGCATTTTCGAGTCATACTCGCCTCCATCTCGGGATGCACGGCAGTAACACCTCAGCAGTGGCGACAGCCCAAAGATCCCACGACCTTGTCTGTCACGCCCGAGTTGCTCGATCTGGTACCACCACCTTCATTGTGTCTCCACGGTATCATCACTGTTCTTGTCCTCGACGCTCTCAGGTCGGACTCCCAATGCTACATCGCTTATGCGCCTAGTCTGGAGGCGTCGCCGCTAGGAGTAGTGGCCGTTCGGGCTCGAGGGTGCCTTGAGGCTGAAGTCCAGGCAGAGCGGCACGTGGTCTGACATGAACTGGCAGTTGGGCAGCGCCGTCCTGGCGCGCGCCTCGAGCACCTCGGGCGGATGCACCTTGAGCCCCGCGAAGGGCGTCAGCAGCTCGTGCGTGTACCACACGTAGTCCGCGACCCCGACCCAACCCCCTGCGGACAGCACAAACCGACGGTTAGAGGCCGGACGGAGACGATGCCAAGCGGCTGAGTCACGCACCAGTGTAGTTGGTGTACTCGGGCTCCGAGCCGAACACGGACGCGTACGCGCTGCCGAAGAGCATGTTGTGCTCGAGCGACAGCGCCGCATAGATGCTAACCAGGTCCATTGGCGCATGCCGCACGTCCGGGTGGTCCAGTGACACTTGGTTCCGACTCATCAACTGGTACACGGCACTTGTCGGTTCGCTGTTGAAGTCGCCGCACAAGATGGTCGGTAAGTTGCGCGCCAACGCAACCTGCTCAATCTGCACCGATCGGAGCGAATACAGGTACAGTCAGCAGCAGTACCAGCAGCGGCAGCGAGTGGTGGGCATGTGACAGATACACACCTGCTTAACAACCATGTTGCTCTGCCACAGCTTCACGTCTGGGAACTTCGGGTTCGAGAAGATGTGAACGTTCGCGATGCAGATCAGCGGCCCCGACTGCAGCTTCCGGACTGGACAGATCAGTTGATCACAGAGGTTAGAAGGGGAGGGCTCGCGTCATGTCACCGTGTCAACGTACATGACTCGTAGTTCGTCCCAGGAACCACCTCCAGCACCGCGATCTGGGCCACGTTGTCCCGCATCAACCGCTGCCGCATATTGGCCACTGTTCCTTTGAACACCTGACCCACAATCAGACATGCACGCGGTTGTGAGATCCCTCCGAAAGACACAAACCAGCACACACACGCATGCTGATACAACCAGCCGTACCTCTCTCTCCGCCAGCGTCGGCGCGTTGTAGTTCATGTCGTACTCGTTCATGACGTTGGCGAGGAACTTGTTAGTCAAGTCATTGAGCTCGACCGGGTACTGCTCCTTCAGGATGAACCGGTTGCGCTTGTAGAACATAGCACAGCCGTCCACCTTGCCCTCGAGGCCCATGGACTCGCGCGACTTCTTCAAGTACCAGCCTTCGTACCCCCACTCGGCCATGATCGGGTAGAGGAAGTTCTTGTAGTGATCGCCTTGAACCTCCTGCAAGCAGAGGATGTCGGCGTTGTACGACTGCAGCTCCCGACGCAGCAACTCTCGGCGGTAGGACCAGCTGAGTGCCCACACCGGGCAGTACGGGTACATTTGCCGCGTCGCGTAGATCTCCGCGAGCACATTGTACGTGAGCACGCGGAACACGCCAATCTGCCGCATCCGCGGGGTCGGACGCTCTTCGTGGACGTTCGCAAGCATCTGACGCCTCGGAGGAGGCGAGGGAACTACCGTGGTGTGCACATCGAGACCATCAGTTTTTGGTAGACCAGCATACCAACAAGGGACGGCGTGGTGGAACACCTACATGGCAGGACGATGCCGGTGTCGACAAACTTGGAGAGCGTGCCGGGTTTGGTGACTCCTGCACGCCGAACGACTCTGCATTCGACGCGAAGCACGTGTCCGATATCATCTGCGGAAGGCGTGTAGGACCTGGCAGCAACGGACGAGAACGCCCACTCCGGTTAGCTCGTGTGACCGACAGCCTTCGAGCCACGTTCGTGCACTGCAATACGCACTTCTCCTGGTGGATTTCGACCCACGACTCCTCCCGCTTCGGGCAGAATACATCCATATTGTGCAGCTGAGACTTCCACGGCATCGTGGCCTCGGCCGCGCCTGGGAATGCGCCGTCCTCGCTGGCCAGCAGCGCGTACTTGTCGTGCAATTGCTTGTGCGAGTGCCACGCGAGGCGGAAGCAGTCGATGCTGCAGAAGCTCGAGTGCTCACGCGTGATGCCCAGACGGCAGCACAGCACACACTCGATCTTGGCGACCAGCAGGAGCACGTTGCCGCCGCCGGACTCACTGCTGTTCCGGAGGCACTCGCTGTTGGCGCACGCGCGGCGCAGCGTCGAGCGGTACCAGTGGAACTCCATGTCGACGTTCGCGTCATCGATGTCGCCCTCGACCGACCGGAAGAAGGCGTGCGTCATGACCTGGCAGCCCTCCACCGGCTGGTCGACGCGCAGCGAGATCTTGCCTTCGCCGCGCACCGGCGACCCCTTGGGCGGCGACACCGACCCGCCCGGTCTACGTGCCTTGCCCGCGGGCGAGAGAAACCCTTTGCGCATGTCCGAGACTCGGAGTGACGCTGTGGCGTTCAGTCAGCTGGGGACGGATCGATGCTGTCGGGTCCACACTAGACGCACACGATCGTCGCAGTCAGCCCCTAATTCCTGTGTCATTGCTCCGCTATAACCACGCCCAGTCGACGCCCGAGCGCCGGTAGTCCAAGGACACACATGTGCACAGCTTACCGAGAGACAGAGGAGTGCGACTCGGGGCCTGCGCAGCCGTCGACACGCACTGGAAGGCGGTGCCAGGCGAAGCCCTCGCGTCGTCCGCTTCCTCCGCTCCCGCTCCCGTTCCACGGACGTCCCTAGAACCGGCGAAGACCGCAAACGGAAGAGCGCAACGAGCCGGAGACGACCAGGCAGACGGTGGACACGAAGCAGTAGAGGCAGCAGCGGCAGCAGTCACAGCGCGGCGTTCCTCTCCTCTCGTGCGTGCACGGCGCGGCGCTCGGTGGTTATCTTTTGCGTCAGGAAGATAGCGTGTCCAGGACAGGTTTGCATAAACCTGTCCTGGGCAGGTCTTCACTCTCGAAACTGTGACGTCGTGTGCATCTTGGAAGTTTGCGTATATACCCAAGGAGTACAGCTAATCTCCTTATAATACCTGATTTGACTTCTATATTTACAGAAAAAGCCATACCTGGGCAAGGAGAAGTGTCAATCCGTGATCCATAGTCAAGTCAAGAGAGGAAGCAGCATGCAGAAGGCCCGGAGCAAGTAAGCCTTCCGCGCGGCGGCCAAGGGGGCGACCGCCAGGGGGAATGCGTCACTGACAGCGGAGCGTCTGTCTGTGTGTTGGTGTGTGTGCGCCGCAGCTCGAACCCCAGCGGGTTCGCGGACACGCGGGGCGTGACGGTGCTGTGGCAGGGCTGGCTCAAGCAGCTGGGCCGGTTCAGCAAGCGCTGGCAGCGGCGGTACTTCGTCTTCCTGTCGACGCCCAGCGGGCTGAAGGAGCTGCGCCACTACGGTGCGCGATTCGCTGGATCGGTGCCTGGCTGGCTGCTGTCCTCCCCCGGCGGACTGACGGACGGAATGGACACCGCAGACACCATCAAGGACGTGCAGACGCTGCTGCAGTCGACGCCCAAGGGCGTCATCTCCATGACGGACGTGTCGGGCATCTGCTGCTTCACGCGCCAGGCGCCGACCACCAAGAAGACCAACATGTTTGTACGTGCGGGCGACGTCGACGGCGCCTGCTGCTGGCTGACGCGCTCGTGTTCACGGCGTGTACCGACCGGGTGCGTAGCAGTCCCGCACGGAGTCCAACGACTCGAAACCGACCGCGTACGACCAGCAGTTCGCGATCCTGACGCCTGTGGTGAGTGATCTCGTGCTGGATGTTCACGCGCGCCGTGAGAGGCTGCGGTTGTCGTCTTCCGGTTGAGCGGACTCCTCACCAATCGACGTCGAATGCTCGCAGCATGTGCACTTCCTGGCGTTCCACAATGGCAAAGAGTGGGGAAGGTGGGTCCGGCACGTGGCGGTCTTGATGCGTTCGTTGCGGGTGGCTGACCGAAGGGAGTGGCAGTGCCAGCGAGTCGCAGCAAGGCTTGTCGCTACTGGCATCGCTGTCTGCGTTCTACTTGACGGTCGACGTCCTCCATGCAGGCTGGATGTCCAAGCGGCGCGAGAGGACAGTTCACAGGTGCGTCCGGGAGTTGTGCGTTACATTGCTCACTGATAGGCAGTGTCCTGATGCGTTGCTTGACTCTCCTGCTTGCCAACGGATCCCGATCCTATGCCTTTCAGCCCGAAAGGCATCATGTCATACTGGAAGCGCCACTACTTTGTCTACCTCTCGTCGGGAGACCTTCTCTACTTTCGCGACGAAACACTGAACGAGCTCCAAGGACGGGTCGACGTCCGCCACGCGCCGACTGTCCGTGTGACCGGCGAGCACTTGCTGGGGGAGAAGAAGAAGGACGGGATCTTCAAGTTCTCCAAGGCGCTGTCACTCGAACGCGAGGATTGCTTGGTCTGGATTGCCACACCACCGTCCAAGATGTTTGTTCTCAAGGTCCAAGAGGACCACGAGAGTCCTAGCAGCGGACTCAGCAACAGCATCGGTCCAGGTACTATTGCTTCCGCAACCGCCAGGAAGGCCGAGCTCTCTCCAACCGCAAAGTACGTTCCTCTTGCGCCAAATCTCTGGCAACGTATCAGCATATGCTCACTTTGGTTTGCCATTGCGTGCCGCAGGAAATGGCTCGCCTTGCTGCTGAAGGGCCACGCGCAGACAAAGTACACGCAGCTGGAGAAGTGTGTGGCAAACGGCACGTTCGACACAACACCGGAGGTGGGCTACGACTCGATTGCAGTGGATACCTGTCCGATGCGTTGGGCTGATCGCAATATCCTTCGACGCCTCGACACAAGATTGTTTCTGCCGTGCGTGCAGGTATCCCCGATGAGCTTCGGGGACAGCTTTGGCGCGGATTCTCTGGAGCGGGTGAGCTGAAGCGGCGGGCAGAGCTGAAGCGGGCGATCCGTAAAGTCTCCAAGACCACATCGATTCGACCGCGCTCTGCAAGCAGAATCCGAGTGCCTGCAGCGTCAACCGTGTTTGCAACTGGTGAGGGACCCGCCGGCAGGTCTGATCTCGGCAGCTTGTACGACGAGTTCTCGGCACCGATCGACATCTCGCAGTCAAACACCCCCGAAAGCCAGATGCTATTCGCGCGGCTGTGTGCGCTGGCGCTGCAGGACAGTGGCCACGTCGCTGTGAGCTTGCGGCCAAGTGAGTTGCACCCGTTCGACACCCGGATGAACCGAGCGATATCCGACCTGTCGAGCCCATCGGAACGTGGCGGAGACCGAAATTCTCTCTTCCAAGACGACTATGCCGGCATCGGGAGCGGCAACGATTTGGAGCTCGAGGAGGCTCTTACTGGAGGCGGTGATGACGATGATGAAGCCAAAGCGAGCGGCGATCGGCGCTCCTTGAAGCAGCTCGAGAAGGGTAAGCTTGGGACGTATGTGTACCCGAGCGATTATCCAGCTGCCGAGTGGGAGGTTGCTGCGCGGAGACGGTTGCTGCTGGCAACATCACGCTACAAGTACGTTTCGCTTCTCCTCGCTTCGTGGAGATGTGAAGCTGACTTGGTGTTGTTTGCTTCCTGTCTAGTCCGTATTCGCATCCCTGCCCGTGGCGAGTCTCATGTTTGCTCTTGGCTTATGCGGAAGAAGAGAGCGCATTCTGGATCATCAACAGGTATGTCTCGAGAATCATCGAACACTCGTGGATGCCGCTGACCCATGTGCTGCAACTTCTCTGCTCAGCATCATGGACTCCTATTTACCAGGGTACTTCCACGGTTATCGACCGGCGCTGCAGGTGGATGCCATCGCTTTCGGCGCTCTCCTTCAAGAGCGGTCTCCGGCACTGTATTCGCACTTGCGGTCTCTCGATTTCGGGTTCGATCGACTCGTCGAGCGTTGGTTTCTCAGTCTGTTTACGGCGTCCGTCGTGCCCTTGCCAACGGTGGGCACTGCTTGGATGCCTGCTGCCTTGCATTTGTTGGGCATGTATCTGATGATGCAAGCACGTCAATTGTCCAGGTGCTGCGCATTTGGGATGCCTTCTTCGTGCAGGGCATCCGCATCTTCTACGGCATCGGCCTTGCACTGCTGTTTCGCGCGGAGGAAACGCTGTTCCATGCAAAGACAGCGATCGAGGCGGAGGAATACTTGCGCGTGACTGAGCGCAGCAGCATTGATGCTGACGAGTTGTTCGCCCACGTCTTCAAGGAAGACCTCAACATCCCATGTACGTCCAAACTCGGCCTCTTTGCTGCAAGTGAACCGCTCTTTGGCGCTAACTCGGATTGTATGTTATGCGCCGGGGTGTTCCTCGCCTTTGTGATGCGGACTGCGTTGATTTACTGCGAACCCAGGGCTCACGGACGAGCAGCTTGAGAAATGGCGTAAGTCGTATCGGCAACGCTTGGTGGCCAACGTGACCAGCAAGGTATGAACCTTGAATGTTATGATACAGCATGGGATCCCACTACTGACCATGTTCGTCGACGCACAGGTTGAGCTTCTTAGCGACAAAATGAGTCACCTCGGGGCTCTCCAGGAATTGTGTGCGCGCTGTTCGGCGGTGGCCAAGCATCTCCTCGAGTTCTCAGAAGGCGACACAGGGTCGTTCTCCCGCGACCAGCGGGCGTCGCTGCATGAAAGCGCACTGGACGACGTCGAAGGGAATGGCATGGATGCCCACGCAGCTCTGCGCAGCTCCGTGAAGATGCTTCAAGCGCAGCTCAAGGTGTTGGTGGATGGCATCGCGACCATGTCGTCCAAATACGCGACCAAACGATCCAAGTGGCTTGCGATATCGACCCAGCTGATCGCGTGCCCGCTCACACGCCTTCCGAACCCGGACTCGTACAGCTGGCTCGCCCAGCTGCGCGAGGGGAAGATCTCCGGCGCAGGTCGCGACTCCAGTGACTGGCACGGGTTGATCTCGGCCGAACGCATCATCGAAGTGTCCGACATGGTGTTTGACACGGGCGAGGCGTCATTTGCGAGCGGAGAAAGCGCGAGCGGAGAAAGCGCGAGTGGAGGCAGCTCGAATTGCCTGGTCTCCTCCCGCAAAGACCTCCAGCTCACGGAACTCCACGCCTCCGGTACGTTCGTCTCTAGGTCGCGTTGAATTTGGTACCAATGCTAACGGAATCTCTCGTACTTGACTGATTCATGTCAACAGAGGTGCTTCTGTATGCCTACGTGTCCGCTGTGAAAAGCCTTTGCGCGCTGCGACTTGATCTCAGCGCGGTATCCTTTCGAGCCAAGCTGCTGTCCGGACATTGGATCGACACGCCTTTCGACTACTCGCCAGCCTTCAAGAGCAACATGGCATCGTCCGACTCCAAAGCAGGGCCGATACCGAACTCGCGCAGAAGTACGCGGATTCTAAAATCTTCGTCGGTGATCGGGGCGAAGGGCAGTGCGGACGCAGCTATGGCTGCTGCCAAGCAACGACGAAAGCCACTGGACGACTCGGCGATTTTATCACGCAGCAGCGAGACCAGTCGAGACTCGAGGCCTTACCGACGATCTACCTCGCGAAGCCTGTACAACCCGACGCGCCTTCACGCATCGACGAGCATGACGATGCTTTCCATGGCGGCGACGGTCCCTGAGGAAGATGTCATGGTGGACGACGAAGAAGACGCGCCAACATCGCCAACAGGGTACTCTGGCGACGATGATGGCGAGGACGTGTTCGACCGCAAAGTGCTGTCTCGAATCTCCCAGCAAAGCCAGGTCGCCATTGATGGATGGTACCTCGACAGCGGCAGCGACTCCTTTGCGCTAGAGCTTTCGTCGCTGACGGACGACTCGCCTCCGAGCGTCAGCGCTCTTCTTCAGTACCAAGAGGGGGAGACGGTTCTCGCGGACCAGCATTCTCGATTCGTCAGCTATCTGGGCCGCTTCATCCGTCTCGAGAGCCACACACGAGAATGGGTCATGCGTGAGCGTGCTGTCGTGCTGGAGCAGGATCTTCAGCGCGAGCTGCACGAGGTGGAAAGCGAGGCGCTCGCCCTCCAGTGGTAGTCGCTGCGCGGAATGAACCGCTCCACGTATTGCAGGACCATCACGCTGTTGGCCGCTCCAAGCGCGAGCGCGTTATTCAAAATAGCCTTACAGTTGTGTTCGCGGTCCGTCGCCAATGTGCGCGCCAGTCAAGATGCCCATCTGAGAGCTGAACGGGTCCGGGTCTCCTCCAGACGACGACAAGGGCGGCGCCAGCGCAGGCGCAGCCGCAGCCGCACTGGCACCTTCGTCTTGTCGGTCGCTATGGTCTGGCGAGTTGCTGAGCACATCGATGCCAAGCTCCTCCATGATCTCCATGACGGCAAGCCAGACCTCCGACTTGATCATGGCGAACTTGCGCGAGTCGAGCTCTTCCGAGTACGAGTAGACGCGGATCTCGTACAGCTCCTCCATGGCGACGAAGAAGAACCGCTGCCGCTTGTCGCCGTGGCGTAGGTCGGCGAGGCTCTCTTCGTGGGAGGTGAGGCCGACATGCAGCGACTGCAGCATCCGCTCGAGGCGCTCGAGACACTCGCGCAGGGCCGGCACGGGCGTCGACCGCGCGACGTGCACGCGAATGTCGATGTCTCGCTTGGGGCGCTGCGAAAAGTTGATCATGGGCTTGTACAGGAAGAAGCTGTTGGGCACGTAAAGCGTCGTGCCGTCCATGCTCACGACCGTCGTGTACCGCAGCGACACGCGGTGCACGAAGCCCTCGGCGTCGCCCACGCGGATGAAGTCGTCGATCTTGAACTGCGAGTTGAACGCCAGGAAGAGCCCGCCCACCACGTTGTGGAACTGCCGCCAAGCACAAGGTGGAGAGTCAATCGATCGCGCTGGACAGCGTCACGCGCGAGGAGGCGGCCACGCACCGACGGGATGATGCCGAGCACGATCGCGAGGCCGATGACGATCAGGACTGAGTACTTGAGCGTCGCGCTGTCGCCGAGCGCGGACGAGTAGATGATGAGCGCGATGATCACCAGCGTCGTCAGCCGCAGGATCTGCGCGTTGAGTCGACCAGGTCAGCCCACCGCAAACACTACTCGTTCTCCCCGCCTTGCGCGTACCTTGACCGACTCGGAGATGACCATCTTCTTGGACAGGTCTCCGTGGGTGCCGACATAGCGGCGCACCGCAATCTGCAGGCCGACAACAGACGCCAGTGAGTCCAGGCGCCGAAAGTGTCGCTTGCAGTTGGCATGGCACCACGCAGCGAGCACGCACGCTCTCGGCGACGTTGAAGAGTGAGTAGAGCCACACGAGGAAGAAGACGCCCCAGATGTACGTGGGCAGGCGGCACAGGAACTTGCTCAGGTCGGCCACGACCAGCGCGAGCAGCACGAGCGACGCCGAGATGAGGTACGACGTGGAGCCCGCGCACGAGGCGCGGAACTCGACCGCGACTCTGCCAGGCACCGACCGTCAGTCAGTCTCCATCCACGGCCTGCGGGCATCTGCAGACTCAGAGAAGACGCACTGGCGGAGGAACGGGAGCTTGGTGAGCACGAAGATGACGAGCCGCACGAGCACGCGCGGCAGGAACGTGGCGAAGAAGACGAGCACGGACGCCGACACGAGCTCCGTGGCGCCCGCCGCCTTCCACCAGGCCGACACGCACGACACCGGCACGCAGCCGTCGCTGCACGTCGTGTCCGCGTCCGCCGCCTTGGAGGACGCCGCGTCCGTGGCGGTCTGCGCATGGGCAGCGGGCGCGGCGGAGAGCAGGCACACCCACAAGAGCAGCGTCATGTTGGATGCGCGGCCCATGCTGGAGAGGTGTTGTGTTGTTCTGCTTCTCGACCCTACTTTTACACTTGAAGAGCACTCGATATGCTCTTCAATTGATTGTAAGAACACGACATGCTCGCCAACTGCGTACTCTATGCAGCCAGGAATGATGATTGAGGACAAACAATCCGGACGCACCCAAAGCACACTCCAAGTATCCAAAGCAGTCGAAGTATCCATTCTGGTGCCATCAATCCGTCGCCGACGCCGCTGTCGCTGTCGCTTGCCGCCGCTTCCTCGCTGCCTGGCGCTCTCATTCCCGTTCTCTCCTCCTCTCCGTCACTCCTCTCCGTCTCTCGCGACGCGCTCATCGACTCCAGCGGCAGCATGCGCGCGTGGTTCTATGCCAAGTGCGTCGGCGACCGGTCGATCGCAAGAGGTGTGTCTGTCGGTAGCTGACGCGCTGGATGATCCTCATGCTTGACGCAGGTACGGCGGCCCGAGCGTCTTGCAGATGGGCGAGCTGCCGGATGCCGAGCTGCGCGGGCCAAGCGACGTGGTCGTCCAGGTCCACGCGGTCGCGCTCAACCCGGTACGGCATTCGTCATTGAAGCGGGTGGCTGTTGCTTGGATACCAACGATGGAGTGACCTGGACAGCTCGACTACAAGCGACGCCAGGGCGTGCTCAAGATGCTGCTGAGCGAGATATGGTGAGGCGTAGCAGGTCGCTTTAACGCTGTTGCTGATGTGTTAGTGGCGGCCTGACGATGGTGGTGGCTTGGTCCAGGCCCCATGTCATCGGGTACGACGTCTCGGGCGTCATCGTCGCGTGCGGCCAAGACGCGAGCAAGTTCCAAGTCGGCGACCAAGTGTTTGGCATGCTGCCGCACGACAACAACGGGTCGCTGGCCGAGTACGTAGTTGCTGGAGCGGTGGGCTGCTGGACTTGGATCACTGACGTCTCCGCAGCTTTGTGAGCGTCGACGAGGGCTTTCTGAGCAAGAAACCGAGTGGTCTGAGGTTCGTCGGATCATCTCTCACCACGTCGGAGTGCAGTGAACTGATACAGCCGTGACCCGTGCTCTCGCAGTCACGTCGAAGCCGCGGCGCTTCCGTTGGTCTCGCTGACGGCACTGCAGGCTTTTCGAGCCGGCCGTTTAGCAGAAGACAAGAAGGTGCTCGTCACCGGCGGGTACGTTCGCGTGACTCCTTCTCTGGCGGCGAGCTTTGCAGAAGGCTGACAACTCGACATTTGGAACTACAGCGCAGGAGGTGTCGGGTCTGTCGCGATCCAGATCGCCAAGTCGGTCTTCAAGGTATCCACCACGCTCTATCATCTCTCGCCGCTCATGCTGCACGACACTCACTCGGTTCATTCACGATACCAGGCGCGCGTCGTGGCGACAACCGCGAGCACGAAGAAGATCGACAAGATGAAGGCGCTCGGAGCGAGTATGTCGGTTGCTGCTGCTGACGAGTTGATGACCAAGTGCTTCCGCCACTGACCGCACATTTCAACGCTAGATGAAGTCGTGGACTACACCCGCGAAGTCTTCGAGCGCGAGCTCGCCGAGTACGACTTTGCGCTGGACTGCACCGGAGAAGTAAGTTGGCGCTTTCCTGCTGCTGCTCCTCACTCCTCTGCGTGAGAAGCTGACTGTGGATTCGTTCGCTTCCAGGCGAAGCGATGCTTCGACTGCATCACGCGCAACGGTGCCGTGATCTCCATCTCGGAGACGCCGACTTGGAGCTCGATCCCGTCGGGCAGCGGCACCCAGGGCGTTGGCGTCAACATGTTCGTGGGCCTCGTGCTCGACTGCCTGAGCAGTTCGGTGGTCCGCAAGGCGAGGCAGGCGCAGATCTCGTACGACTATCTGTTCTCGGCGGCAGACGGCGGCGTCATGAACGAGATCCGGCAGCTATGTGAGGCCGGGAAGCTTGCGCCAGTCATCGACAAGGTGTTCCCGTTCGAGCGCGCCGACACGGCGCTCGAGTACCTTGAAGCGGGCCACGCGACTGGCAAAGTCGTCGTGGAGCTCGTCCCGTTGGCGAGCGCGTATGCCGGCAAGGAGACGCTATGAGCTTGCGACTGCTTGGTGCATTTTTGATCCCAAGTTCGACTTCTATAACCGAGGAGCGTGTCCATCAGGCAAGGCGTGGGTGGACTCCGTCTATTTGACTCCACTCTTCGCTCTCGTCTTGGTGTCCACTCCTCTTCTCCACCTCCATCATTCACATTCTCATCACACATCATCGCTCGTCTCTCTCAGTTGTTGGACCCGTACTGCATGTTGCGGCGGCGAGCAGTGCGCGTCGAGTACAGCGCCTTGGGCGTCGAGTTGGTCGCGAGCACGGCCTCCGTGGCGTCGATACTCTCAGTCTTCTTGGCCTGAGTTGACAGCACCATGAAGGTGCCACCAATCACAAGCAGCGCTCCCAGGAAGGTGGGCCATCCGGGAATGGCGTCGACGCCCATGATGATGCCCTGGATCGTCGCGACGATCGGCTCGACCAGGCAGACCACCGACACGACGATCGGGTCGAAGTACTTCATGACGCTGATGTAGCCCATGGTGCCGATCAGGTCGCACACAAACACGAGGTAGAAGACGGTGAACAGGCGGTCCGAGACGGGCTCGGTCCACCCGAACAGGCCGTGCACGGGGTCAGTCGACAGCGAGATGTTCTCGCCCGTGACCAGCATGTACATGAGCAGGCACGAGGCTGACGTGGCGGTCAGGAAACACATGAACACGACCAGGTCCAGCTCCGCGCGCAGCTTCTTCGCCAGCGTGAAGTACAGCGCGCCACCCGATGCCCCAACGAGCGCGATGATATCTCCGTACGCTGTGGGCGACACAACGTGATCGTTCGACTGGGTCGCGTCCATGGCCGTGATACCGCCACCGATAACGCCGACCGCGGCACCGAGACCCTCGAATGGCACCACCGGGATGCCTTGCGCAAGCTTGACGAACACGAGCAGGAGCGAGTGCGCGTTGTTGAACAGCGTCGCGTGGCCTACAGACGTGTGAGCGAGCGAGACGACGTACGAACCGAGATAGAACCCGTACGCCGCGCCAGCCGAGACCATCGTGAGCACGAGCTTGCGCGAGAAATCGGGAGGGCCGTTGCGCCACATGGCGAAGAGCATGAGGGGAACTGTCGTCGAGCACGTCGCCATCTGACGCCAGAAGAGCTTGAGCAGCGGCGGCGCGCCGTCGATCATATCCAATGCGACTCCCACCGACGAGACCGTGAAGAGCGACGACAACAACAGCAAGTAGCCGATCAGTGGCGCACTGCGCTGCACAACAACCGTCACTTCGAGGTTGTCGTCATACCCGCGCGTCTCGAGAGAGATCTGGGTAATGTCGGACGGAAGGATCGCCTTCTTCCGGAGGTGCGCAGGCGTCGGCGTCATCACGCTGCGCGGTGTCGTCATGAACGAGCTCTGACGTGATAACTGGCCGGGGATGGCCAGCATGTACTCGGATCCTGCCGATGGGTCTGCGAAGCCTGCCGGATCCGGGCTCATCTCGATCAAGTAGGCATGACGAGACGACTTGAGGTCTTCGACCGTCTTGGACGTCTCATCGTCCACCGGGAACGACAGCACAAACGGCTCGTCGGCGCCAGCTCCCTTCTCGATGAACGAGTTCTGGTGAGAGAAGCGCGAGCGCGTCGACCCCAGGAACGTCGAGCGCCGCGTGCCGACCGAGAGCAGCGGCCGCGACTCCGAGTCGAACTCAGTGCCGTCGCCAATGGCTGAGGCTTCGTCGTCGACGAAGTCGGCGTTGTTGACACCGACAATGATACCGTTGAACAGCTTGGACGCATCCGTCTTGCCGGCTACTCGCAGCGACGAGTCGTCGGCCGCCGATACGCCAATCACGACGTTCTTGGTCGCGCTAATGTCGATCCCAGCAACAGCGTCGCGTGGCGTAGACGCGAGGAAGACCGTCCACGGAGACAGCACCGACGTTCCATCCGTGTCCTTGGTGTACGCGAGCTGCTCCTCCGTCTCGATGCTGAACCACGTCTCGCCCGCGGTCGGCAGGTACGTGAGCTTGTTGAACTTTGTGAAGTAGTCGAGCGCCTCCGCGAGCGAGAAGTACTCCTTCTTGGCTGCTAGGTCCTCGAGCGCGTCGAAGATGGCCGTGGAGCTGAGGAACAGGCCGGCGTCGATACCGTCGAAGCGCTCCAGCTCGCGCGCGATCTTGGTCACGTTCTCCTTGCCCATACGCACGCGCACGGCCGTGGGCGGGAGCCCCGAGAGACCGGCGATCTCGGTCTCGACCAGCACGCAGGCGACGGCCTCGTTGAGCGGGAACTTGGCGATCTTGGTGACGATCGACTTGTCAAAGATGTGGTCGGCCGTGTGGATGAGGAACGGGCCCTTGGGGAAGAGCTTGCGCGCCGCGAGGATAGAGCGCGCGTGCCCGTCGTCGTAGTCGTGGCCGAGGTCGAGGAACTCGATCTGCATCTTGGTGTAGAAGGGCGTCTGCTTGACGGCCGCCTTGATCTTGCTGCCGCCCGCGGCCACCAAGATGACGACGCGCTCCATGCCGGCGGCGTACAGCTGCGTCAGGATGTGCCCGATGATGGTTTGCGAGCCCAGCTGGATGAGGCACTTGGGCAGTTCGTTGTCGTCCAGGCTGCTGGGGCGTACGGCCGCCGTGATGAGCACCTGGCGCACGCTCGGCCGGCGGCTCGGCGTCAGCGCGGCCATGGTCGGCGTGCGGCTGCCGACGACGGCGCGTGGGCCGGGCGCCAGCGGCGGCAGGTTGCTCTTGGGCGTGACGCCTCCCGCCGCGCGCTGGGCCGCGGCGCGCGCGTGCGAGGGCGTCACGTCGATGGCGACATCGTCTCCGTCGACGTGGCCGACCGTCTCGAACGGCACGTCCTCGCCGGCGTCGACGATGACGCCCTGCATCTCGGCGGCCGTCGGGTCGGCCGAGATGCCCCAGAGCAGCTCGCTCTCCGGGATGCGCAGCAGCTCGCTCACGCGCGTCAGGTCGAGCGCGTACACGGCCGCGGGTACCTCGGTCTGCACCTCGTTCGGTCGCCGGTGCACCACCATGGCTGCTGCTTGGCTTGGCGTCGGCTCGCGGCTGGCTGTTAGACGGAAGGGAAGACGGCGAATGCGACGCGGCGAGACCGACGCGAGCAACCGGTGGCGGGCGGCGGCAGGAGAGGAGGAGGAGAGACGCGGAGAGGAGGAGGAGGAGGAGGGACCTCCGGCCGCAACGATCGATCTCTCGGCGGAAATGCGGAGCTGCTGACGCTGAAGAGACGGCTCGCGGATGGTAAGGTCGCGCGAAGGTCACGCGAAGCATCCTGCACCGCAGTGCAGATAACACGCTGGATGGAAACAGGTGTTATGGCAACTCATGGTTTATTAGAGGTGGATTCAACACAATGCTCAGTATATACCTACAGAATATGACAGCTGATTGAATAATACGAGTCGTCGAACAGGCGGTTGCGCAAATCGATTTGCAGACAGCGGCTGGCAAAGAAAAGGTCAGCGTCTGAGTTCGGCGATCCCAGTCGACCAGCACCGCCCCGGATCTGCCTGTATCTCGAGTGGCCAGCGGACCATCACCATCTTATTCCAGTATCTTTACCAGCACTATCTATTTTAGATCACTGATTTGAGTTCGAATATGCCAGCAATTTTTCGGGTTGGTGGCGGGCTGTGTGGTTTGTGCGAGCTCAATTCCGGGAGGGCTCAGGCTCTACTCCTGTCCGCCCGCCGTCGTCGCTACAGATGCACCCGTCATGCGTCTCCGCCGCCTGCTTGAAGCGCTCGGCAAATGCGACGGACGTCGGACCGATGGTCCTCCTCCGCTGCCAAATTTCGCGTCGCTGCCGCCACGTCTCCCGCGAGCCATAGTGAACCCCAGTGTATCTCAACCTGCGTTCGTGAAATTTGACCGAAATTTCGCGCGTCAACTGATCCGCCTCGACAATGGACGCCATGATGATTCACTCGTCTGGACGCGCACAGTGTCTCCAAGCGACTGACCGCGATCGATCACGCAGCTAGCATTCATGTTCCAAGCCGCACCACGTCGCTAGGCACGCGTCGACCAACGCGCACGGCAGGAGGCGGCTCGAGGACCAAGTCAAAGCCGAAGTGAGCGACAAAATTCGGCAGTCACCTGTGCGGCGCTCAGAATTCGGCAGCCGTCGCCGCGAACTGGCGCAGTGGATGCACGGCGGGAAGGCAGACGTCGCAGATCGCCTTGAACTCTCGGTACGAGTCCCGCATGGCGCGCTCGAGGTCGTCGAAGTCGAGGTGGGCGGCCAGCGGAGCCGTCAGCAACCGCGTCAGCCGCCGGATCGTGTCGGCATAGTCCAGGTGCGCGATTGCCAAAGGGAGGTGGGAGGCGCCACTGACGAGCTGGAGCGCCGAGACCACTTGCTCCCGCAACGCCAGCGCCTGCTCGAGGTTGCCAAGCTTGAAATGGGCGTCGGACAGCGTCCGGCGCGCAGCGATGGCCACGGAGTGGCCGCTGTGGAACGAAACCTTGGATCCGTGCACCACGATGCCTTGGTGCACATCCGAGAGCGTGTTGACCACCGCCTGGTACTGGAACTCGTTCAGCAACTGTTTGGCCTTGCGCACCGCGTCGCGGTTCCCGTGGACTGCTGCCTGAATAGGAGCTAGCGGGAGGTCGAACTGACACTCCTGGCAAACAACCTTGTCACCCGCTGCAACAACCAACGCCTGCTCCTTGGAGGGGCAACGGGGGCACACGAATCCCTCGAGGAACCGATCCACAGACTCCACCATCGGCTCGCTGCAACGCTCACAAGCGCAGTCGAAGTGCTTGGTCTCCTGAAGTTCGCGCCGCCGCTCCGACCGCTCCTTGTCGATGTCAATGTAGCTGAGGGTGATCTCCTCTCCCTCTTTCAAGTCGCGCAGCGCATGCAGCGCGACAGCGCCGTCACCGGCGTTCGACCACCCGCAGTTCGGCGCGCAGCTGTGGTTGATCAGCCCCATGATCGGGAAGAGCCCAACCGACGCGACAAGGTGGCGGTTGTCGAGCGCGCCGAGTGCGTACGAGTTCTCGTTGATCTGCGCTGCCAGCACGAGTATGTCGTCCACCGGCAGGTGGCACTCGTCCGGGAGGTCCTCCATGATCCTGGCGGCGCCGTCTCGCACTCGCTCCTGCCACGCCTTGGGCTGCTGGTCGAGCGCGTGGATCATCTCGCGCACCTTGGCGAACGTCGTGACCACTGAGCCGTCCTCGTCGACCAGCACGTCCTGGTCCAGCGAGTCCGAGGGCCGCACGGCCAAGATCCGGATGAGCAAGCGCAGAAGATCCACCTCGACCGACGTCTTCTTGGCCACCAGCTCGACCTCCTCGAGCGCCATGCACTCGCGCTCGTGCACCTCCTGCAACCGCTCTCGGCACTCGTCGCTGCAGAAGAACACGCGGGAGCAGTCGTCGCAGCACACGTCCGGGTCGGCCGCGCGCAGGCACACGGCGCACAGCGCGGACCGGTGCGCGTTCAGCGCCACGAGCCCGTACGGCTTCTCCTGGAGCACGCACTCACCCGCCCGCACCGCGCGCGTGGTGCGCAACAGTCGCCCGCGGCCCTCGGCTCGGTCCACACGCCACAGGAAGCTCATCGAACGGAGGAGGACGCGCCGTCGGTCGGTCAGTTGGTCAATGGTCAATGGTCAATCGCAATGTACTGAAGCCACTTGAGCGGATCAGTTTCCGCAGGGTCCGCTCCCCCGATATAGTGTCTATACAACCCTCAATACCAAATCTGGGATACGAGGTCACTAACGCGGACCTCACAGCCACCGTGCCCGCCGGAACTATACGGCCACGTCAAGAACCTCATGAAGCCCTCATTCTCGTTCCCCACTTCCAGGTAAAGCGAGAAAGAGCAACAGCCCCGGCGCCTGCTGCCTGCGCGGTCCCCAAGCTCCCCCGCGTCCCCCGCCGCCGCTGAGCACCCCGCAGGATGTTCAAGAAGCTGTCGGAGCGCTTCCCCGCCGCCGCGTCGCGGCTCGAGTCGCTCGCTGGCGCGGCGTCTCCTGGTGGCACCGGAAACGCATCGGCGGAACCTCCGGCGCCTCCAGCGGACGGCGAAGGCTCCAACACGGACGCGAAGCCCGATAATGACAAGAGCGCGGAGGTTGTGGCTCCCCCAGCGCTGTTCCCGCCGCCCGAGGATGCCGGCGAGCAGGGTGGCAAGCCCGAGGAGCACCGCACGGGCTCCTTCAAGGCGGCCATCTCGGAGAAGATCAACTCGGAGTCGGTGTCGGCCGCCGCGGCGGTCGCGGCCACCAGCATGATGGGCTTCATGAAGAAGGCGCAGAGCGTGGCGTCCGTCGCGGCTCGCGAAGGGGCGGCCAAGGCCACGGTCTGGAAGAACAAGGCGCTCGACGCGGCCGACATGGACGCGCTGCAGCGCCGGCTCAGCTACGCGCTGGACCGCTCCACGGGCGAGGTGAACCTCGAGCTACTCAACTTTTCGTACGTCACGGACAACGTCGTGGCCATGGGCTTCCCGAGCATGAACCTCGGCACCAACCGCACGCTGCTGCGCGACAACCCAATCGACTTGGTCGCCATGTACCTCAACTCGAAGCACGCCGGCCACTTCATGATCTGGAACTTGAGTGGTAAGTCCACTCACGTGTGAGTTCTCTCTTTACGTAGACCTGGCTGGTGGCTGACTGGATCGGTGGTGGTGCCGTGGATTTGCAGAGGAGACGTATGACTACGCGTACTTCGACAACCAGGCAAGTACTCTGATCGCATCCTCGTTGATCACTGCGCAGCTCTGCTAAACGCCACCTTGATTTCCTACTGTCCAGGTGCTGGAGTTCAACTTCCCGGGTCACCCGGCCCCTCCACTTGGTATGTGCAATGTACAAGACGATGGCCGGTACATCTGCATGCTCACTACTCGCTCCTGCAGGCCTCATGTTCAAAATCTGCTCGTCCATTGAGAACTGGCTGCTCGCGGATGAGAACAACCTGGCGGCGATCCACTGTTTGACTGGAAAGGGTCGCACGGGCACTGTGATCGCGTGCTACCTTGCCTGGATCGGCCAGTTCCCGAACGCCATGGAGAGTCTGGAGTATGTCGCCGAGAAGCGCAACACATCTGTCGAGAAGCTGACGATTCCGTCGCAGAGAAGGTGTGTGTTTCTGATCGCGTGGCTACTCTTCGGGCCCAATTTCTAACTGGTACGACCTGTTGTTGCTGGACACGTTGCCATAGGTACATCCAGTACTTCAACAACGTGATGGAGGGCGTGAAGCCGCGATCGTCACCGCTACTGCTTCGTCGCGTCATCATCAACACCATCCCAGTGTTCGGCACGCGAAGCGTCCTTGAACCTGCCAAGCAGGAAACGAGCGAAGCTACCGAAGCCGCAGAATCTGCCGTGGATGCCAGCGCTGGTTCTCCGGACGATGCGGGCGAAGCAATGCAGGAGAAGATCGAGGAGGGTTGCTGCCCGTACCTCCAGGTTTTCAAGGGAGGCAAGCTCGTGTTCACAACGACGTGGCGCGATATGGAGAATGGAAACGGCGTGCAGTGGGTCAGCACGAACGACGGATCGGTCTCCTTCAATGTCAACTGCATGCTGCAGGGTGACATCTTGGTGCGGTGTCGCCACCTCACGGACTCTGGCGAGCGCGTGTCCATGTTTCGCGGGGCGTTCCACACGGGATACATTCCACAAGGAATCCTTCGGTGAGCGACTTTGATCGAGTCACTTCTCAACGCTTGGTACTGACAGCGGAATGCATCGCCTTGATGTTTAGGCTCACGAAGGCGCAGCTGGATGGCGCGTGCGGTGACCCGCGTTTCGACCAGGACTTCTTCGTGGACTTGATCTTCGCCGACGTTGAGACGGAAGGCGCCACGGAGAATGGAGGTACGCGATCACGAACCGATGTGATCGACAGATCCAATGCCTTGCTCTGCGTGCTCATACTAACGACGCTTCATCTGCTAGATGCTGTCCCGAAAAGCGAAGGCGTGGCGTTGACCCAGGAAGACAAGCAGGCGTATGAAGACATGCTGCACCGCGACGAAGCGTTCTGGGTGGATATCGAGGCCCGGAAGGTTCGCTTGCAGAAGTTGCGTGAAGAGCAGCAGCAGAAGAAGGAAGAGGCTGCCGCCGCTGCTGCCGCCGCCGCTGCTGTTGCTGCCGAGGCTGCTGCTGCTGAGGCCGAGGCTGCGCTGAAGGCCGAGCAGGAGAAGCGGAAGGGGCTGAAGCAGAGTTCGTTCAGCATCTCTGGCGCCGACGAAGACAACAAGAAGAGCGGCGCCAAGGTTGTGAATCGTCGCGGAAGCTGGGACGAAGAGAAGGACAAGGAGCTGATGAGCGAGCTGGAGTCGCTCACTGCCGGCTCGCTGGAAGGAGCAGCCGCCGCCTTAGAAAAGGAGAACGCAGCAGCTGAAGAGACCAAGGTGAGTGACGACGCCATGGCCGGGCTTGCCCAAGAGTTCGAGGACATGAAGAAGCTGGAGAAGGAGCTCGGTTTAGCCGCGTACTCGAGCGAGCTGGCTGATCTGTCGGATGGCAAGCTCGACCCCCAGCTGGAGCTTCTCGACAAGGAGCTTGAGGGATTGGGCGGTCTCTCCCCGAAGGCGGATGCCTCGGCGGACGACGTGATGAACTTCGGCGCGGACGACTTCGACGAGCTTGAGGAGTACCTGAGCGGCCTGTCTTCGTCGACACCGAAGCCGTGAGAGTGAGGAAGCCCGCAGTGATGTCAGGTTGGCGTGTGTGCTTATAGGTGATGAGGCGGCGCTTCCAGTCTTGATCTGCAGTCAATACAGACGATTTAGCGCGCCAGTCACTTCACCACAGCAGCCCTCGATCGCATGTTGAAAGGTCACAGTCGGCGATCCTTCGCCCACGAGTCGAGGCAGGCAGCGCACAACAGTTCGAGCAGGAGGACACTGAAGCGCTCCAACACCTCGAGGACCTCGGTCGCCATGTCCGGCAAGTGTTAAAGCGTCACGCTTCTCCATGCATGCAGTGGCTCTGACACATCTGCTGGTGGACATTCCAGTCTGGCAGGACCCGTTCGTCGAAGTGATCAAGTTCGGCGTGACGCACCGCGCGGTTGGCTACTTTCAACGCGGCGACGTCGAGCAAGGGCAGGACCAGATCCTGCACAAGAGCGTGTTTCGTATCCGAGGCAGTGTGGCAGCCACCAACTACCTCCGAGTGCCCAGGTACGCTCTGCTCTGCCCATCGCTGTCCTCAGCTTGTCCTCGTCTTGACATGCAGTGGTCTGGTCGCAGGGATGCGCCGAAGGGGACTCAAGGCTTGGGGCTGACTGGGCGATACGTCTGCCTCCAGGTGCAAGAGATCTCACTGCCAATACCCTTGCGTCTTCCAGCGTGTTGCTGACTGGTCTTTGCGAAACAGTTCCGCCAGCTGCCCGACTTGCCGTGCACGATGCACTTGGACTACGCTACCAACAAGAAGACGGTTCTGCGGGTGACACTGAGCACCATGTTCACAACGATGCGAAGCACTGGCGCTGTGCTTCGCGTGCCACTTACGTGAGTTTCGTGACGAACAGCGTACTCCTTGCTATTTCCTCAACCAACTCTCTAATTGCTTGCTGGTCTTGTGTGCCGCGCAACGGTGCGAACAGCCCCGCGACCGAGTGGAAGAACCTCGTCTTGGACATGGCACTGCTGTTGAAGTGCCACTCCTTCAACCAGTACTCGAGAGAGGAGTACCGAAACCTCGTGGTACGTCAGTCTGCTTGTTGTTAGCACAGTTGTGAATGTTGTGAACTGATACCTTGTCCTGACCCTTGTCAAGTATAGGCAGTGACGCTGTGCGCCAATGTGAATGTCCGCAACGTCATTGTGTCGTCCACACGCTTCACACCCGAGGTAAGCCAGCATTATGTTGGATCGATTGATGTGTCAACCGCACGGCGCTAACATTGTCGACGCCCCGATGGTATCATGTATGACCCCTGGCAAGACCATCCCTCCTGCCCTGCAGCTAATGATAGAGGACTGCTCGTGGGAATATCTGCCGTTGAACGATGGGGGTTCCTCACCTGCTCGCCTTCGCAGCTCGGCAAAAGAGAGCACTGTGCGCCTGCCATCCAGCTCGAAGGAGACGATCGCTTCGCCGGTTCCCTCAAGCCCGGTTCGCAGGCATCATTCGCCCCCAGCCCCTCACAGTGCGAATGGAGTCACAACTGCCCAAGCCACCAACATGCTTCGCGACCGGCACGAAATTATCTCAAAGGCAAGCAAGCAGCGTCTTCAGAGCGATCAAATCCCAGGCGGCTAACACTGTCGCTCTGTTGGCTGCATCCCTTGTATTAGGCCGACCACATCCTTCGTCAGGCGGGGATTTTCGAGGAGCCGCGTAGCAGCCCAGCGAGAGCATCGACCGCGTATTCATCACCCGATCCCAGCATTCGCGCACCCTCATCGAAGGTCAAGCCTCAAAGTCAAAGACGCGTGGCCTCGCTCACACAAAAGGAGTGGCCAGATCCGATTCTCGACCTTGAGCGCGTCATTGGGTTCTCCAGCGGGGCGACGGAGACTCTGCTATGGCTGTCTGACGGGTCGGCGTTCTTGTATGCATCGTACTCGACGATCATCATCCGATACGTTGACGACCGTGGAGCCGCCAGGCACCTCGCGGACGCCAGCGATGGAGGCTCAAACTTAAACGACGATGGTGCTCCCAGCCTCCAGAACGACTCGACGAGAGACCAGGAGTTTCTCCTTGGACACTCGGGATCGATATCTGCCATGTCGCTTACAGAGGACGGTTCGTTGCTGGCATCGGCGGAAGCCAAGATCGGCTCGAATCCGTGTAGCATCCGCGTGTGGAACCTTTCGCTTCGGGAGTGCCTGGTCGTCGTGAAAGCGCACGCTCGTGAGGTCCACTCAATGTGTTTTTCGTCGGAGACTACGCAGCGTCAAAGGCTGCTGCTTTGTGGCGTCGGGTTTGATGACAACGGTCGCACCCAGATCTTGGTATGGGACTGTTCCGAGCTGCGCCGTGGTGGGGCTTCTGCTGGGAAGACTCCCAACAGCTCGCGGCGGGCAGCAGTGGTCATGATCGCGCGTCAGACGTCGGATTTTCCGGTCAAAAGCATTGCGTTCTCGCCGTACGAGCACGAGTTCCCGTGTTTGGTGTCATGTGGCCGCGAGAACATTCGTTACTGGCGTGTGGCGCGCAGCGGTCACATTGTTGGTCATCCAGTCATCTTGAAGGAGTACTCTCGGGGCACCGTGTTCAACGAGCTAGGGTTTGATCCTCTCTGCGAGTCGTTCCCGTCCGACATGCGGAGGCTGCGACCAGTGTACGCGGCGTCGAGCGTCGGGACGTTGCTCGTCGTCGACTACGACACACGAGAGGTGGTGTGCGTGTATCAGCTGCATGATGCAAGCATCAACTGCCTTGTGGTCAACGAGGGTTTCTGCGTGACCGGCTCGGACGATCAGATCTTGCGGGTCTGGCCGCTCGACTTCACCGACTTCTTCCTCGAGGCGCAGCACGATGCTGCGGTGACGGCTGTCGACGTGTCGATCGACGGCATGAAGGTGCTTGTCGGAAGCCGCAACAGCGCGGTTGGCGTGCTCGATATCTCCAACCAGGTCTACAAGACTGTACTGCGGTCTCACTCGCAGCCAATTGTCGCGTCAGCACTGCTGCCATGGTGCGCATCATCAATCGACCAGGCTATTGGCCGACTCAAAGATGAGCTGATGACTGGATCGGCTGATGGGACGCTGCGCATCTGGGACGCACTGTCCGGAGACCAGCTCTACGAATTCGATGTTCAGCACGACCAAGTGACATGCATCGAACCTGCACCGGTTGACCAAGGGATTGTGGCCGTGGGCTTCGCCTCCGGATGCTGCCGCATCTTCGACGTGCGTCAACTGACGGGCGGAGAAGAAGAGGGCGGAACCACAGAGGGTGCCAACGTCGTCGTCGCGGAGATCCAGCAGCACAAGAGCGCGATCATTCACCTTAAGTTTTCGACTGAGGGAAGGTCTCTGTTCTCGTCCGGGGAAGGCAAACAGCTCTGCCTGTACAACGTCACGACTCAGCGCGAGTTCATCCCCGTCAAGATGTTGTTAGTCGCCTTCAACACGCAAGCTGGCCGCCTCTCCGTCTCTCAAGACAACACCTACCTCGCGGCCATCACTGCAGACTCTCGGGGAGTTCTGCTGCTTCAGTGCGATTCTCTTCGGCTTCATTGCACAGTCACACCGCCCAAACCAGCCAACTCGGCTGTCTCCGCGACGGAGCTCAAGCTGGCAGAGTTCTGTATGGACCAGCTCCTGCTGCTGTCAAAGTCCGACCGCCTCCACATCTATGCGATGGGATCGCGCCAGTTTGTGCGCAGCATGCCGCTCCTTGGCCAAGACGGCGGCGTCACTGCGATCACAACTTCTGTGAACCTCAAGTATATGGCTACCGGCGGTGCAGACGGATCCTTGCGGGTCTGGCAAATGGATGCGAGCGGCAAAGTCGAGCGCTTGTTCCAGTCCTTCATGGGCCAGACAGGTGCAGTGACCCAGCTCGCGTTTGCCTCCGACAGCAGGCGGTTGCTTGCGACTGGCGAATCCAGCACAGCGTTCGTCTGGCGATTCCTCGGAGACTGCGCCACCACTCCACTGCACCATCTTGGCAGCCTTCTGGTGCCACTTAGATCGCCAACCTCACACACAGTTGGAGATGATGAAAAGGAGAACAATGCGCGGCTTGTGGACGTGTCGAACCAGGATAAAGAGAGTTCCGTCGGAGCTGAGAAAGAGGCTTCGAGTGGCAAGAAGCGAGCCAACGATATCAAAACGTCGACTGACGACCGACCTGAGGAGGCGATGTCACCGTCGCTGGACGTTCCGATCCCGTCACTCAAGCCACATCTACACTTGGCACTGGCGAAAGACTCGCTCGTGTTTGACTCGGCGCCGAGTGAGGCCAGTGTCGCTCGAACAACCGATGGTGACGAGAATCAAGAGCGGGTATCGGTCATCGCCACATCAGTGTTGGAGGTGACGACGGACCAGGGCGTGACGCTTCGCCTCGCCAATATGATCGCAGGGTACAGCTCCTCGCATTTTGCGTGGTCGCCCACCCTGGGGAGGCTTCTCTTCGTCATGGGGTCGACTCTGTGGATCGAAAATCTCGCGACTGCTGCGATGGACGTCCGTGAAGAGGATGCGGTTGCAGTCGCTTCGCCCTCACTGTCGGATTCGCCTCTTGAATCCCAGCAAACGATTGTTCTACTACAAGTTTCACCGAGTTGCACTCAAGCCGCAACCGTGTCGTCAAGCTACAATCACATCAGCATTCACTGCCTACACAACCACATCGAAGCAGACTCCCATGCTGAATCTTCTTGCCACTGCGGCAATCACGCAGCTCAGAAGGTGCGCTTGATCCCAGACACGGACTCGGTCCACGCTGTCGCGTTCTCAAGCGGGCCCGAGACGGGCGAGAAGCTGGTTTGCTTCTCTTCGACGGTCAACGGTGCATCCCAGTTCTTCGTCAGTGTGGCGAGTCTGTCGTCGGGCATCATTCTCTGGTCGCAGGAGACCACTGAACTACCAAGTGCAGTGGACACGATACTGCCGTCGACGTCTCACGATCGATTTTTGCTCTTCTCCCCTGATGACTCGGGAGATCCTAGCAGACGAACGATGAGTAGTTCCCGCCTCCAAGCGCTTGACGTGGCATTTACCAACAGCACATTCTGTGGTGCTCGCCTCCATACGCTTGTTGAGCACTTCCCGTTGGACGTGCAGTGTGTCGCGGTCTCTCAGGACACGACGCAAGGCGACGCTCGCTACCAGCGGTACTTGGTGGGGATCGCCAAAGATGGCTTCTGCTGCTTCTTTGACTTGGAAGAGCGCGCATTCATCGCCACAACGCAGCTGCTCCCTGCCAGCACGCAGATGCTTCGCGACGACGGCAAGAAGAGAAAGCTGTCGAGCGTCGATGTAGTACAATGGAGCGGCAGCAAGAGCAAGCAGTCGCTGATCGTCACGGCAAGTCTCCAGGAGGCGTTCGTGTGCGTCCACGCGCTGCCAATGAAGTCCACCAAGTTTTCGGCTCGCGCTCAGATCGACTGGCAGCGCGTCGCACGTGGCGGAGTGTCATTGGCTCACGTCATTAGCTTGCAGGGTGGCGCGCTGCGAAGTCTGTCAATCGACCCGAGACGTGGCGTGGGAGTGGTTACGACCTCCGACGCGACCGTGTCAATCGTGGACTTGGACGCACCAGCAGCAGGTGGGAACACAAAGGTTCTCCGACGTGTCGAGTCTGGATCAAAGCTGTCCCCGCGTCCTCACAACCATGAAAGCGATCGACCAAGTCTGGGGATGATGAGCGTTGAGGGTATCGGGTGGGCGGTCCAGGACTCGCTGCTGGTCTCACGGTCTGCAGACTGTGGATCCCTCCGAGTGTGGCTGCCTGATACCCCTCGCGAGGTTGTTCGCTTTGACGTGGCGTCTGCTCAGGCAACAGCATCCTGCACGTGCTTCGCTGTCCACAGTTGCTTGCCCCTTGTCATGTCCGGCTACGACGACAACACGTTGAGGATCGTTGACGTCTTGACTGGACAGGTCGTGGCCAGCTTCCAGTTGGCTCTTGGCCGGCACTCGGCGTCCTCACACGCCGACCGCGCAGAGCAAGTGCGAGCGCTACGAACGCTTCGTCAACGCGAGCGTATCCGCAGCCCAAGCCCGGCCAAGACGCCAGCACGACCGAGCAGTGGGGACGAGAGGGGATCGCCGCAGCTAACGCAGCTCGCGTTTGTCGGACGATCGTCGACTGCGCTGGCGGTGACATCGGATCATCGACTCTTTTGGATCGACTTCTCGAGCGCCGTCTCCAAGCCAGACGGGTTGTCTGCGTCTAAGACACCAGTGCAACCGTCAAAGGTGGCGGCGAGCGAGGTTGTGTACCAGGAGATTGTGCTGTTGGAGTCGAAGGCTCTGCGTTCGGATCGACGCCCAGTCAGCATTGCCATCGAGTCCATCAGCGTGCACAACGGCGCGGCAGACGATGTTGGTGTTGCTGGTACCACCGCAAGGCGAGCGCGCGGCCAAACGACTGGAGCGAACGCCGTCTTCTTGGTCGTGCTGCGAGCGGTGTACGCAGACGGACGGACGCCGCACGCAGTCAAAGTGTACGCGGACCCGAGCTTGCGGATGCTGTCCGAAGATTTGCTGCTGCCAAGTGACGAGTGGCGCGTCGGCTCTGACTCCATGCAGCCTCCGGTGGCGCTCTTCCTCCCATTCGCTGACGCGTCCACTCGTGTGCTCTACACGGCGGCTTTCCGTCCAAGCGAGCAAGCCGACACTGGTGATCGTCACAGCGGCATGGACGGACAGCCAAACGGGTGGTGTCTAGAGATACGCGACTGCCGGGAGCGCGCGGTGCTACGTCGACTCGTCATCGACAGCCCGTCGTTCTTCCTCGGCGCGCCAGTCTGCGTGGTCGTGCTGCCATGTGTGATCGAGAGAAGGATCGCGCGCTCCGAGGCGGCACTCGTTCTGGTCGTCGACACGGACGGGAGGATGGCGCTGGTGGATCTCACGCGACTTGTGGTCCTCCCCATCGACACGCGCGTCGCGCGCAGATTGAAATTGCGGCTGCTGTCGCCCCAAGCAGTCGGTGCGACGCACGGCAAGCTCGTGCTGTGCTCGTCGCAGGGGATCGAAGGAGCACAAGATGGAGCACAAGGAGGTCGCGTTGTGATAGGAGAGCTGGCCGTCGTGACGGCGTAGCGGGAACCAGTCTACCTACAGCTTCAGCGTGTGCATGCACACTCCGTTGACACGAACAGTCGGTCCAATCTACTCGGTGATCTCGCCGCAGTCCTCAATGACGACCTCCGCACTGCCGACACGACGCATGCAGGCATGTTAGTGGGTCGGGTCCTCAGACATTTAGATGCTACCGCAATGACAGTGCGACGTACAGCGTGGCACCCGACGGGCTGCCCTGCGCCTCCATCGCCTTGAGCACGTCGTGGCCCTCCGTGATCTGTCCCGTGAACAACATACCGCCGTGTCAGCGCCACCAACTCCATGACATGACGCGTCCGATAGGCACGGCGTACCTCGCCGAAGACGACGTGGGCGCCGTCAAGCCAGGGGCAGTCGACAGTTGTGAGGAAGAACTGGGATCCGTTCGTGTTGGGCCCGGCGTTGGCCATGGAGAGCACGCCGGCGCCCTCGTGCTGCAGCTGGAAGTTCTCGTCCGGGAACTTGGCGCCGTAGATGCTCTCGCCGCCCGTGCCGTTGCCGCGCGTGAAGTCGCCGCCCTGGCACATGAAGTTGGGGATGATGCGGTGGAAGGCCGAGCCCTTGTAGTGCAGTGGCTTGCCCGACTTGCCCACGCCGGCCTCGCCCGTGCACAGCTGGCGGAAGTTCTCGGCCGTCTTGGGCACTACGTCCGCGCGCAGCTCGAACACGAGGCGGCCCGCCGACTTGCCGCCGATCGAGATGTCGAAGAACACGTTCGGGTTCTTGAGCGCCTGCGCGCTGAACAGCGCCAGCTGCAGCACCTGCCGCGAGTGCGCGCGCGCCACGGCCGCCGAGCGGGTCGCCAGCGCTGAGAAGAGCATCGTGATGGTGGAGAGGATCGGCTTGTGGGTCGGATCGCAGCGAATGGAATGGCGCTCACTCATCTGTGCGGTCGAGCGGGGTCGACCTTCGAGCGACCTTCGAGCGACCTTCGAGCGACCTTCGAGCGACTTTGGACGGGATTAAAGCCGCGCATCATTTTTTATGGTTTCGACAGTTGAAGTGGGCAAAAACATGGAGCCGCCGAGAACGAGTCAGTGTGGCACTTCAACATTGATACTCGGTGGTCAGTGGACGACTCGTCGGTGGATCGAAGCGAGGGCAACACGTGCACTGCGCTCGTGGCGCCGGCATATCCGATCAAGGCAACCAACAAGGACGCCGATCACGATCTGCGTGCGCTCCGTGAGCATCTCTTCAACGCACTGCAGGGGTGCCTGCACTCGCGGCGCAAAAAACCGGAGAAGGAGGCGCGCACGCGGCACTTCGTCCGTGCATCCGTGTCCTTCCGTCGGCGCTGTCGAGTGAGCTGCACGGGCTCTGGAACCGCGCCGGGCGGTAACGGCGGTCGCGCTGGCCGGGATCGAGGCAACGAGCCAGTCGACGATCGATCGAGGCATCCCTCGCGACCCTTGAGTTCTTGCAGCGCAAAGAGTATTGGTGATTCTTCCTCGGCGTCATCGTCAGCGGCAACTTCATTGGCTGGATTCACGTGGTTGCCATCGCACAGCTGCGCCATCGCGCTTCCACTTGTGCCATCTCGCCATGAGGGAGTTTCGGTGGTGATACCTCGCGCCTGAGGCTCGTGGCCATCGCCACTGCGACCTTGCTCGACGGCATCGTAGGACTTGTCTGTGATCTCCCCGCTGTTATTCTGGCACTTTGCTTGGACCCACCGCGCGCTGCTGCCGAGTGCGTACGACCAGCCAAGCCAACACGCCCGTCCCCCTAGGACCCGCCGTGATGGTCGCTCTTCCGAGTCGAGTTGGGCAGGCTCCGCGTCTCGGCTATGGCTCTACCCTCGGTGACTCGCGACCTTCGTTCCTCTAAAGCTGTCCCAACTGAACCTGGTCGCGGCCATGGGGAAGTCTGAACGGCAAGCGCAAGTTGCCGGTACTGCTGTCACGGACCAACCAACTAGTCGCTAGCCATCGAACTCGTCACCTGCTCCGAGCAAGCTGCTCGCCCAGGTCCAATCCAGTCGCCGAGTCCGCGCGGCTGCCGCTGCTCCGGCGTGCTTGGTCGTGGACTGGCTGCTGCTGTGCGTCGTGCCCGCTCTCATGCCGGCCTTCGTGCTGCTGAACATCTCGTACGAGGTCGTCTTCAACACAGCGCTCCGTTGCTTGCTCACTGCGTGGGGTATGCTACGTTCCGTCGCTTTCAGATGAACGCCTGAAATGGAGCAAACTGAATACGAATGTGGTGTGTGGTGAGCTTCTTGGAGCACAACTCCCAGAACATCACGCCAAACCGTTGACGGTCCACAGGTCGTCGCCAAAGAGACCTGGACGCGGGCATCCTACAACAGCATGTCCTGTTCAAGAGACGCCACGGACCACGTTGAAGCACTCCTCAAGCTCCGAGATTGGCTCCTGAGAGAGCCCCCATGCGGCTGCAACCTGCGCGCAGACCACTCCTCTTCTCCCAGAAGCACAAGGTGCGAGACCAACAGTGACATGGCGTCTGAATCTTCTTGTTCGTATTCGCCTGTTGTTTTCGCGACGTCGACCGCGCGTTCGAGCTCGATGCCAATCTGTTCGTGCTTCACCGACTCAGTGACATCGACTCGACCACTAGTGGAAGCGGCGCAGCGCACCAGACCGGCGAAGATACGCAAAGTAGAGTCCTCCGCAGAGCGCGCCGCTCAAGTGCGCGAAGTGGCCAATGCCGTCGCGCCGGTCCGTGAGCCACGAGTACGCATCCCTGGAGATGAAGAGCGAGCCGGCGACCCATGCGGGCAGCGGGACGATGCCGAAGATGAGCAGCGTCGAGCGCGGGAAGAGCAGCACGCTCATGGTCGTGATGCTGTTCACGGCGCCGCTGGCGCCGAGATTGAAGCTGCTGCAACCCTCGCGCTTCTGCTCGAGCACGGCGCCGAGCGACGACAGGACGCCGCTGGCGAGGTAGAGGCCGAGGAAGCGCTTGTTGCCGAGCACCTCGCAGATCTGGTGCCCGAAGAAGTAGAGGCCGATCATGTTGGTCGCCAGGTGGCCCACGTCCGCGTGGCTGAACGTGGACGTGAGCAGCGTGTAGTACCGGCCGGTCTCGAGGTGCTGCGGCGACGTAGTGAACTTGTTCAGCATGAAGCGCTGGCCGTACGGCGACCGGCGCGCGCGGTACCAGAACATGGTCACCACGACGTTGGCCGCGATCAGGCTCGCGATCACCGCCTCCGGGTGCACGCCGCGCAGCTTCTTCGTGCGCGTCCAGTCACCCGCGCGGTAGAACTGGTGGCGCCGCTGCAGGTGGAACACGTTGCCGGGCGTCGCCACCGGCCCGCGCGCGCGGCTGGACAGCGCCAGCGCCGACCGGACCGCAGGCGGCGGACCCGCGAGCAGCATGCGCGTGGCCGGCGGCGCCCACGACGCGCGGTGGCCGCTGCGCGCCAGTGCGAGAGGCGCGCGGTGCATGCTGCTTCCCCCCTCGTTGCCCTTCGGAATGTTGGGTGGTGTCTTGGAAAGCAGAAGAAGGGCACCGATTGAAGTGGCGTACTGTGTGAACTGTCAAAACTGGTAGGTTGGTGTAGGAGTGATGGTCGTTTGACTTGAAGTGTTCGTGAAGGGCGCGGCTGCTGTTGGCTCATGCTGATGACCACATGGCGGCGTTGCGTCCAACGGAAAGTGGCCGACAAGCGAGTGCATTCGGGTGGTTGCCATGGCGCGTGGGCTGTTGCGGCTGGACAAACGCGGTTGAATGGTCGGAAGCGCGTACGGGAGGCGCTGAGCGT
>JAADYF010000111.1:0-41716 GCA_023338175.1 Phytopythium delawarense
ATGAAATGGCGCGCTTCAAGCGCTGAGCGCTTCGTTTGGACACGCTCTTGCTATTGGTTAAAACACCGCAGTATGAATCAGCTTATTGGACGAAAAACGAGACCTTTCAGGGGTGGCAGTATAATTAGTGCCCGCACTGTATGTTCGCAGTTCGAACATAGTGAGAACTGTGTTAGGGGCCTTACCGCAGGGGTCCTCTGTGATCAGTTTGAACTGCGAACAGCTTCTTCCTTCGCTGCTTCTCACTTCCTCTCTCTCCTCCTGACGCTCCTACGACTTCCTCCTGCTCGTGAAGCTTATGTGGCGGGGTTCCCGGCGCGCGAGAAGTAGTAGATGCTCGTGTCGACGCCCTTGTCGCGCAGGTTGCGCTTGAGCAGGCGCTCGACAGCGTACCAGTTGAACCGAGGCGTCCCGTAGCCGATGCGTGGCATGTGCACGCTTGCGTCGAGTGTCTGCGCGCGCTGGGCCAGCGCCTCCAGTGCCTGGTCGAGCGCGTTCAGGCGGAACGTGGTCGACTTGCCCTGCCGGACAACCGCGCCGTTCGCGACCCGCTGCTTCTTCGTGGCACCCTTGTCCAGCTGGAACCCCTGCACGACCAGCAAGCACACATGCCGCTCAATGGTTCGCCCACTGTCGCGGTCTTCTTGTGGCGACAACTGAATCAAGTGAGCCGAGCCGAGCTTCAGGTCGCCGTTCCTGCCAGCGGCTTCATACTGCTGCTGGACTGCAGGGGAGAGAGCCGAGAGACAGCGAAAGAACCCACGCGAGCTCCAGATGCCGCTGTTGTCCACGCAATGCACGATGACGACTGCATCTGATGGGATATGAGCAAGTGAAGGCCGACTCGCGTCGCCCGAGCGGAAGTGGAGCAGCCGGGTGGTGTCGCCGCTCAGTCGCAACGCATCCGCCGGTGCGTCAGAGCTCTCCGTGTCCGAGTCGATAGTGATGACCATCGACTCGTAGCCGTTTGCTTTCCACGCTGCCAGTTTTCGTGCTTGGGCCTTCTGTCGTCGCTCTTCACGCCGCTGTGCGATCTCCTCTGCGGTGGTTTCGTCAATTTCATCATCATCTTCCTCGTCGTCGTCTTTGTCTTGCTCGTATCGGGGACGGTTCGCTGCTCCAGTCACACGGCGTGCCTTCGAACCAGTCTTGAACTCGGCGCATAGTTTCAGCAGCGAGACTTCATCCCGAGCTTTGTTCTCGTCGGCCTTGGAGTAGTCTTCCCCCTCGAAGTAGTAGATGTTCTCCTCTTTGAAATCACCTCCAGACTCCAGCAGTTGCTCATTCTTGACAGAGTTTGTGATCGTCTCAGCTGTGCCATTCGTATTCGCGCCGCCTGTCGTGGCACTCCTGCCGAGGATGTGTTGGATGTACTCTTCATCGAGCGGCTTCAGCAACGCGTCTTCGTTGGCTCCGTCTTCCTCCAGCAGTTTGTGCAGCCCGAACTGGATCATCTCTAGCAACGTCTCCTCGCTCTCGGATGATGTGTTTCCCCCTTCGTCGTCGCCGTCGCCTTTGCTCTTCCGCGCAATGTTCCTGATCTTGTCGGCCATTTGCATCTTCTTGAGCGCACGCCGGTAGATGCTCTCTTCGACGGTGTTGGCGCACACGAACTTGATCACGTGGATCGGCTTGGTCTGTCCGAGGCGGTACGCTCGAGCAACCGCCTGCAGATCCGCCTGCGGATTGTAATCCGAGTCAACGAAGATGACGGTGTCTGCACGTTGGAGGTTCAGTCCAACACCGCCCGAACGAGTGCTGATGAGGAACACGAACACGTCTGGGTCGCTGCGGAAGCGCTCGATCGACTGCCAGCGCTCCTTCCCGCGGACCGACCCGTCAATCCGCTCGTACGAGAAACGCTCGAGCGTCAGAAAGTCTTGGATGATGTCCAGGAATGCAGTGGACTGGCTGAAGAGCAGCACGACGTGGCCCTCGGTCCGCAAGCGAGGCAGGATCTGGTGAAGAACGTACAACTTGCCGCTGTTCTCGTAGAGGTGGCTGCCTTCCGCGAACGGCTCTGGTTCGGCGCCAGGGAACAAGTACGGGTGGTTGCACGCCTTCCGTAGGTGCGGCAGCACGTTGATCAATGAGATCCTGGGCCAGACGGCATGGACGATACCAGCATCAGTAAAAACTGTCAGCAGTTGGTGCGTTGCAGGCATACCTGTTAGCGTGGCTCTTGGCCACATTCTGGATCTCGTCGACTTTCTTGGCGACGATCTTCTTGTAATAGACGCGCTGCATCACCGACAGCGGCGTGTGCACCACGATCTCGGAGATCGGCGGCAGCGTGAAAGAGTCGTTGACGTCCTGGATCGTGCGCAGCAGCAGCAAGGGCTGCAAGATGCGCTTCATCCACCCGCGCGCTCGCTCCAGCTTGGGGTCGGAAGCTTTTTCTCCACCCTCTTTCACCGCCAGTTGCTGCGCCTTGGCGGAGAAGTAGTCGCGGAATGCCGACTCGAACAGCGAGTAGTCGTCGAAGATGCTCGGGTTCAGCAGCGAAAGCAGCGCGAACAGCTCGCGCAGGTCATTCTGGATGGGCGTGCCGGACAGCACCACCTTGAACGGCGCACGCAGCTCCGTGGTGATGGCTTCGTACAGCTTCCCCTTGGGGTTCTTGAGGCGGTGGCCCTCGTCGAAGACGGCCACTTCCCAGTCCACGCGGCCGAAGAAGCCGATGTCAAACAGCACCATCTCGTAGGACGTGACCACCACGAGGTGCTGCCATGCGCAGAGAGCCGCGTTAGAGCCATTGATTTTGCAGAGCTGGAACACAAACGCACTACCTCTGCCTTGGACTTTGTGACTGTCGCTTGCATGGCCGAGCGGTCGGCCTGCGCGCCGATGTACATGGCGGTGGCGACGGTCGGTGCGAACCGCTCGAACTGCTCCATCCAGTTGGGCAGCACGCTCAGCGGCGCGACGATCAGGAACCGCTTCGCCGTCTTCTCTGCCTTCTGTTGCGTCTGCTTTCCCTTGTCCTGCTCGGCGATCGCCGCCAGGAACGCGATGACCTGCAGCGTCTTGCCGAGCCCCATCTCGTCGCCTAAGATGGGGCTCAACCCCTGCGCGCGCTTGGCCAGCAGCCAGCGCATGCCCCGTGCCTGATACTCGTGCAACTGCACGCTCTCCAGCAGCGCCGGTGGATCAGCCAGCATCGCGCGCCGCGTCTCCGCCGCGTGCGCCGCCTCCACCGCGTCCAGCTTGGCGATCAGCGCCTCCATCTTGGGAATGCCCACCGTTTCAATGCGCGTTTGAAGTGAGTCATTAGCGGCTATTGAGCTCTCCGACAAGCACCAATTCACACACAATATCGGGTTTCAAGGATGATGTTGACTTTCAAATCAGAAATATTCGAATTTATTTACCATTATTAACAAATGATACAGGTGAAACCATTGTTGAGGAATGAACTTGCTGTTGCCAATAGTGAACCGCGGCAGCATGGTGCACAACGGCGGAGGAGATGGCGCGGCTCCCGCGCTGCCGCCCTCACCGCAGTTCTTCAGCCTGGCGGACTATCTCACGCCAGAGGAGGCCGCGGGTTTCTTCGGGCTGCCGCACGCCGCGCAGGTCGCCAAGGTGGCCGAGTACCTGGACTTCCTGGGCCGCCAGCCAGCCGCCGCGGGCTTCACGGCGTCCTCCCGCGCTGCGGTCGCCCACGCCCGGCTCCGTGTCGCGGACGCAGCACAACAAGAGAGCGAAGAGGAGGAGGGAGAACTGGATGGAGCGGTGGTGGCGCGCGCGCTGGCCGGCAAGACCCGCAGCGGCTTTGGCGCGTTCGGGACGGATGCCGAGTTCCTGCCGCAGAAGCCGCTGAGCCTCGCGGTGGCGCGCGTCGTGGAGGAGATCGGCCACACGTACGCGGTCGAGAGGCCTCGACGCAAGGCCGCGACGCCACCGCCGCCGCCGGTGCTCAACAGCCGCAGCTTTTTCTTCTACTGGTGCCACGCCGAGAAGCAGAAGCTCGTGGACGTCCGGCAGAAGCTGGCGCCGCTACCGGAGCAGCAGCGGCGCCGCCACTGGGAGGCGATCGAGATCGCCGTGGACCGCGCCATGTGCGCCGACTGCGTGGCCTTCTGCGAGCAGCTGGCTCGCTTCGAGGGCGTGCAGCTTGTCGTGCAGGATCCGCAGCAGCGGCGCGTGTTCGGCGCGAAACAGCAAGGGCATGGACGCCAAGGAGGCAGCACTGCACACGTTGATTAGATATTATCGGGATATACGCTCGTCGGCCTCCTGCTGCGCGATCCGGCGCAGCTCATAATGGATCGCCACCGCCGACGGACGCGCTGCCGGGTCGTAGAGCAAGCACCGCGCCGCCAGCGCCGCCACGCGCGGCGGGCACTCACTCGAGACGGTCGGCGTCAGCTCGCCCGCCGCGACCATCAGCGCCAGCTGCGTGCTTGTCGTCGGCCGCTCCGAGTGCGAGTTGTCTGACTGCTTGGTGCCGCTGCTGCTCGCTTTGCTGCTCGTGTCGTACGGGTGGAGGCACGTGTCGAGCTCGACCAGCAGCGCACCAAACGAGTAAATGTCCGCGCGCTCCGCGTACTTGCGGCCCTGCAGCACCTCGGGCGCCATCCACGCGACGGTGCCCATCTCTCCCGTCATGGTGGCCAGCACCAGATCGTTCCCGTCGTCGTTCTCGATCATCGCCACTGTCCGACTGACGCCGAAGTCGCTCAGCTTGGCGTCGCCCTCGTCGGTCACCAGCACGTTGCGCGCCTTCAAATCGCGGTGCACGATCGGCGGGTCGAACGAGTGCAGGTACACGAGTGCCTCGGCGACTTGAAGCGAAAGGAGCAGCTTGCGCTTCAGTGTCTCCGAGTCTTCGAACCAGGCCTCGTTGCTGCATCCACTGTCGCCCATCGCGCGCAGTTGCGAGCCCAAGTCGCCTCGGCTCATGTACTCCATCACCACCGAGACGTCCACGAGCGTGCTCCACGCAACGCCCATGAACGTGACGATGTATGGGTGCTCCAGACCAGCGTACAGCCGTATCTCGGCCATGAAGGCCTTGAGCGCCACTGTATTGCGCGCGCTCTCCGGTCGCAATTGCTTTACAGCCACGACCCGGCCGCGATACGTTGCCTGGAAGACGGTGCCGTGCCCGCCAGTAGCGAGCTTGCCCAAGAACTGGAGCTCGTCTTGCTCGATCCGGAATGCGAGAAGTGCCTCATCGTTGCGGATGTCATTCGACAAGTACTCGCGTGCACTCGAAGCCCTGGCAGCGGTGTCGAACGACCCGGTGAAGGGGTGGGGATCGCCCAGGGCTGAAGATGGAGGAGTTTTCGTCGGTGCGTCGTCGTCGTCGTCACTGCTGCTGCTGAGCTTGCCGTCCGAGAGCACCGCCTTGCTTCCTTTCCCGGACTTGGCGACATACTTTCGATACCCGAAGATCGCCACCCCGATCGCGACCACGGCAGCAAGGCACACGATGCACACGACCAGTGTCGTGTCTGTGGGGTTGACAGCGGTTCAACGGTCAACAGTCCTTCCGTCAGTAAGCGCTAAACACAGGCAATCAAGGCCGAAACAAGCGCCTTACTTGACGATGAAGAGGATTTCTCTGAAGAAGCGGAGGCGCCGCGGTACTTCTCGTTGAACAAAGTGTCTTGGCGTCCAAACCATCCACCACAACAAGTCGTCGTCAGTAAGTCACGAACCAGCCCACGGAAACCCAGTGTGCTCTTCCTTGCATACCAGAAATGACGCAAAGGAGAGCGCCATCGAGCGTCAGCGTCGTCGCGCTGGAGTCTCCGCACGTCTCTTGCGTCACGGTGGCGTCGAAGATGAAGGAGTCCGATTCAAAGATGACGGCGTCGGACTGGCGGATCTCGAACGTATCGATACGATTCTGCGTCAAGTTGCTGCAGGACGACGTGATCAGAATGCATGGAATCAAGTTGATGGTCACGATGCACGAGTGCGCCACGTACAGTTCCTCAAGCGCAGCCGAGAACTCCACACCTTGGATGGTTGTCAGCCCGCAGGCTCGGCAATACCTGTGAGAAACACGACGCGATCGCCACATTTACTCAGTTAATGTGGTCATGGCATGCCTCCGACTCGGATCTCCACACTCACAGCCGCTGCAGCGTGTCTGGGAAAGTGATATTCACCAGCTCTGCAATGGAGTTGGAGTCGAGGTTCCTGATAAAGAATCACGCGACCGTTAGGTGAGAGATGCTGAAGAGAGCAGCAAACCGCGGCAGCACGTACAGCTCCTGCAGTCTTGCCGGCAGCGTGAAGTTGGCAGAGGTCAGCCGGTTCATAAAGAGGTAGCTGCATCAAGCAAGAGGCCAGCAGTTAGTGTGATGAAAGGTTATGCTCACCCTGGGTGGTCATGAAGAGTGATGCCGTACAGAGTGCCGATCGTATCTGGGAGTTCAAAGCCGTCCATGGAGAGGAGATTGTTCTCGCCGATGTATCTGAGGGCGATGAAAATACGAAACCAGTTCGGTGCCAATGCCCCAAGCACGCGGACACGGCAACGCAGGTACGTACATCACGTCCACCGTCTCGGGTAACTTGCCCTCAGGGATAGCGCTTAAGGTGTTCCCTTCGAGGTCACTGCAGACAGCACTCGCCGTCAGTGAGTGCAGGAGACAGACTGACAGACAGCTCGAGCGAGGACATACAGCTCGACGACGGCCGCGGGCAGCTCAATGCCGTCCAGCGACGTGAGCCCATTCCACGCGATGATGAGGTGCTCGATGCCCGTGTCGTTCGAGAAGTTGGCCGTCTGGATGCTGTTCGAGTCGAGGAATCTGAAAGCGCCACCGAGGCATCAGTGACATGGCGTCAGCGACCATAGCGTCCACGACAGCAAGCCCCACGCACATGCGGTAGGCCGGCGGGTAGCTGTCGATGTGCTCGATGCCCAGCGTGTCCACGCGGAGCACCTGGACGCCGTCTTCCTCCTCCACGGCCCGCGTCACGGCCGAGCAGTTGGGGGACAGCACCACGGCCTCGCTGGCGTTCGACGGCGACTGGAACAGCGTCACGACGCTCGGTGCATCGAGCCCCACGTCTTGGCAGAGCGCGGCGGAGGCCATCGGCGACAGCAGCAGCGCCAGAGAGGCCCATACAGCGCGGGCGAGCGGCCTCATGGACGTCTCCAGCTCTCGAGTGGCCGGACTGGTGATGCCGTGGAGCGGGGGATTTGCATCTCGTCGAACAGTCTGACTGGTTCCAGGACGCGTGCGGATTGGTTGAAAGTGATAGAATACGAGGTTTCATTGGTTGAAAAGAAGGTGTGGCATCATGATGGGCATCTTGGCGACATCACGTTTCCCACTCACAGTCAAGCCGTGTTTACTTCCTGGAACTCTGAAAGCATACTGAAGCCAAGTGAATTGAGTCGTTCCAAGAGCGAAAGTTCCAGGAGCGCCGCACCGAACTGATACCACTTGGTTTTAGTATGCTTTCTGTCCTAAACATTGACGAGAGGTATCCGCAATCGAGTGTGTGGCAGTCGCGCTACGACTTGATGGCGGACGCGCTCTTGGTCTTCTTGGCGAGTATCGAGGCCCGCAGGTGGCTCGGTTCCTTGGTGTTGGTGGCTGTCACGTCGCTGGCTCGCTGCTGTTGCTTTGACGCGCCTGACGCAGTAGAATCGGCGTTTGGGGCTTTCAGAGCAGCTGCGTCGAGCTCGGCCTGCCTCTGAGCGTTGACTCGGTGCTGGAGCTCCACCTCCTGCGCGAACACAAGCAGTCGATGCTCCTACAGTAGTCCAAGCACCAGATGAGCACCCCATGACTACTGATAATGACGGACAGCGTGGAGACGTCGGTCTTACGCGTTGCTGGAGGCGGGTCTCCGCGTCCAGGAGCGAGCTTCGATCGCGATCCAACTCTTCAAATCGAGAGTGGAGCTCACCACACTGACGCTCGATTCTGACGATGCATCGTGCCAGGTGCTCCTCGTGCAGCATCAGCTGCTGCTCCTGCTGCAGGGACCACCGAGTGCACTTCATAATGAGTGCAGCATCTGCACTGGCGAGGGTGGCTTCACGTGCGGCAAGCAGCTCTTCATGGTCTGCGAGAACGCCCTCCCTGCCCACGAGAGAAGCCTCGCGCTCGAACAACTGGCTTCTCCACAGTTCAATCTTCATTCTCAAGCAGACAACTGGTGTGAGCTGGAACACCAAGCTTCTACTCGGACATGAACGCATCGATGCTGTACCTGCCATCTCTGCTCGTTCAGATCGGCGTGCTGTCGATCGTTCTCGTCCCTCCAGGCGTGCTGCTCCTCGTGGAGTTGTTGCTAGCGCCATTGCAACCGTAGTGACAGTCAATCAGTTGTATGCGAGCTCTGCATGCACACAGAACTCGTACCTCTGCTTGGCTCACCGCAACAGCTCGAGCGTCGAGTGCAGACACGATCAATGCCTCGTTGCTCGCCACGTTCTCTTGTCGCTTGCGCTCAATGATGCTTTGCAGATCCAGTAGCTCGGCTTCCTTATCACGGAGGACACGCTCTTTCACTCTGAGCTGAGCGCAGCAGGAAGAAAGAGGATGCATGCCAATCGAACTGTTGGTGCAGCAGTCAAGCGCGTTCATGGAACTGATGTCAGCCGTACATGCTTCTCGCGGTCCACGACGCGCTCTCGCGCCAATGCCAATTCCTGCGAAGAACCACCAACGAACTCGTAAGAGGCTCTCCACGAGAGCTGCAGTGACTTTGATGAGGTATGTCATACCTGCTCCTGGAGGCTGAGAGCAGCCTCACGCTCGTCCGAGTTGTTAGCCTCGTGCGCAGGCGGCGCTGGGGGCGATGGCACCGCCGTGTACTGTTGAAGCGCTTCGTGCAATCGTGTCTCCAGCCGAGCGATCTCTGCGATGCGGTCGTCGAGCTGCCGCTGCTTCTCTTCTGCCTGGTCTAGTGCAGCTTGCAGTGACACCTCCGTGGCTTTCACCGCACGCTCGCGCTCCTGCGTTGGATCGAAAGTCATGTCAAGACGACACCAAAAGCTTCGTTGACAAACTGGAAGAGCACCTTGAGCAACTTCTGCTCCTTTACTGACGCAGCCTAGAGAATCCAAGCAGAGACGCCATGAAACAGTCAGTCGCAACTGCGAAGGCACTCAGTGTATCGCCAACCCACTCGTAGAGTGTTGAGTTGTTGTTCTTCTTGCCACAGCTGGTCTCTGGACTGGTGCAGCGTCGCCTCTGTTGCATGCGTGCAAGTCGATCAATGTACAGCTCAGCGAAGTCAGATCGCTGGCGGGACATTCTTTGACAGAGTCACTATCTTGCCTGCTATCGATCGACAACGCGCGCTCTCCTCGTTGTGTCCCTGCCGCGTTGGTTCAGACACAAACGCATGTTAGCACGTAAGTCAGCCCTCGAAGTATTCTCTCTGAGAGCACACCTCTTCGATGCTTGTGTCATCCTTTGGGTCTGCATTGCTGATGAGCCTCCCCCAGGACTCGTGCACGCTGTCCTTGGAGGCTTGGACATGGGTGCGCAGGGACTTGAAGCCGCTGGTCGCTGCGCACGGCTTCATCGTCAAAAGCCAACGAAATGAAAAGCACGACGAACGCGTTTGATGTCTCCAAGAATAGCATTTGAGGTGGATTATTGGAGTTCAAGGGAGGACCACGTTCCCTCGTGGCGCTGCAACCATCACCCGCGAGCCTTCGCGAATGAATGGCAGTCAGACTGAGCCTTAGGTGATGACAAAGTCGTCGACGATCGTGTCTTCTTCGCTGCCGAAGACATCCGCCTCCGTCGCTTCCTCAACTCCAGTCAGCGTACTCACCAGCATGCGGTTGAACGCCAGCGCGTTGTCCATAAACACCTGGTGGCCAGCCAAGGGCACAGCAAGCACCTTGACGCGCTGGTGGCCCTTGAACTTCGCTGCGAGTTCGTCGCCGTGTGTGTGGTCCATCCAGTCGGGACCCCCGCCATAGATGAATGTGATCGGGATTTTGATGGAAGACGGCGTCAGGATCTCGCAAAGCGGTTTCCGAGCGAAGACTCCCTGCCGACAGGAAGTGGACTCCATGTGAGTTCTGAGACCCATCGGAAACAGAGATCAACGCTTCGTACCGGGAGCAGGTGCGAGTGCATGGCGATCTCGCCAGACTTTGGCAGTGCCCAGTTATGGTACCAGTAGTCGCCGACGCTCTTGGATGGAAGGCGGCCTTGGCGGATGGCGCTTGTGGGCGGCATGACACTTGTGCGCAGCGTGGTGAGCAGTCGGACAAATGCTGGGCCGAGCGGGCCGGCAAAGCGCGCGACACTCTGTGAGAAGGAAGTACCAATGCATCACGGTCGAGGTGTGTGAGAAAGAGTTCCACAGACAACATAGCAGGTGAATGAGGCAAGCAAGGTGTACGAACCATCGGCGTGAGACGGAAGTTCCAGATGAAACGGAAGATCCTGATGCCAATAGACAATCGCCCAGGCGGCGGCGGATGGCCAACGCCGGCGGGTGACACAAGCACCAAGTGTTCGACGCGGTCAGGGTACTTGACAGCGTACGAGCTGGAGAACATGGCCTGTTGGGGATGAAAGGCGAGTTGAAAGAATTGTCAAGGGCGGCAATGAAGAGAGAGGCGACTTACGCCCATGGAATGCCCGGCGAGGTAGAACTTGTCGATCTGCCGACAGCACGAGTCGTTAACGTGTGTGCTTTGTCCTCAACGGACAGCGATGCCGCTTTACCTTGAGCTCTTTGCGCCACTCCTCAACGGCATCGATCATCTTCTCATCAACCTCATCGCACTGTCACAACAAGAGTCGGGTTTAGGATGCCAATACACACCGATCGATCATTCAGCGAACGTACGTCGTAGGACGGGAACACGGGGCGAAGAGACCTTCCAGTGCCCAGCCACTCGATCGCGTACTGCAAGCAAACCAATCACTCAATGAGACTCGACGGAGATAGAGAGCGCAGAAGCACTATCGACTTACCACATCGAAGTGCTTGGCGAGATGCTCCAAGTTCTTTAGCATCAAGCCACAACACAACAACCAATCGTAAGAGCAGCGAACGGAACGCAGTAGCACCACCTTCACTGCTTGGCGACAGCACTTACGCAGGCCCAGAGAGCGTTGCCGGCAGCAAAGCCGTGAACTAGAACCAGCGTCTTGGCTCGTGCTGCGTCTTTACTCGAGCACGGCACGTGGACGGTGCCGAGCCCCGCTATCTTCATCAGGTGGAACGAGCACGAGACGTTGCGGCCGATGAGCTCGCGCTCCAGGCGCTCGAGCTCTGACACGCGTGCTGGGATCCAAAGCTTGGCGTGCGAGATCGCCACGACGGCCGGCACGAGCAGGTACAGGATCACGAAGCCATCTGCATCGGACGCGCATCGTTAGATCGTCCATGTCAGCATGGAGGAGTGTCGCGACCCAAGCGTCAGTGTCGTACACAGCACGGCGTCGTCGACGAGCTGCCAGTGGGGCAATCGAGCCTCAAAGTCCCACATCATGAAGACGAAGAAGGCCGGCGCGACGACGTCAATCAGGCGCGAGACGCCATTCGGGCTGTTGGGCGGCAGGTCCACGCAGAACATGACGAGGCGGTGCAGCTTGTGCTGCGCGAGCAACAGCGCCACGAGCATGGCGAGCGACACGAACAGCACGGCCCGCGTCGACGCGTCTTCCTCCGCTAGCTGCAGCTGGCCCGACCGCGCGTACACCTGCGCGGCGGCCACGGCGGCAAGCGCCGCCAGCAGCGCCACACCCGCGGCCGAGAGCGCGCGCGACGGGGCCGTCAGAAGCTTCCCCAGCAGCCCGTAGGCCGCCCAGACCGGCGCGAGCAGTACGACCGCCAGCAGCACGACGCCGATCCGCAGCGGCGACGGCCGGCGCCTCGTTGGGCCCTCCACTTGCGCCTTGTCCATGGCGAGCCGAGCGACTTGATGAGGTGCGATGAGGAGCTTTGTGACCGCAGGAAGGTCGCCAAACGTGGCGGTGGGGTGGTCCACCCAAACTGGAGACACACGTCGCGTAACCAGTCGCGTAACCGTGAGATTACGCAGGCACTCGCAGAATGATGGTTCTTACAAAGACGAAGCTATTTCAGAATGATGGTTCATACGAAGAGTGCATGTTTAGCCGATCAGGTTCCGGAGCCAAAGCCCGATGTTCGAAGCAGTCAGAAACCAATCCGCCAGTTCGAACCACAAGCGCCGACGATGCTCAAGCTGCTGCGGCCGATCGCCGCGACCACCGGTACGGTCGCTGCCATGCACACAGTGTGCATGTAGTGCGTGTGTTTGTATGGGGTCTGGCCTGCCGGGGACTGATGAGCGCGTAGCGGTTCTTGTCGCGGTAGGCGCGGCGACCAAGGGCCGGCTGTGGGAGTGGGTGCCCGCGAGCTACGCCAAGCTGGAGCAGGCCGAGCGCCGCATCCTCCAGAGTGCCATCCCGACCGAGTTCGAGATGACCAAGGTCGCGCAGCTCGGCACCGTCGTCGTGCCGTGCGCGGAGGACCGGGAGGCGCCGAATCTCGTCATGCTGCACGGGTTCGGTGGCGGGAACGCCGTCTGGGCCAAGAACCTCGCCGCGCTGTCCAAGCACTTCAACGTCGTGAGTACTGGCTGTCGGCTTGGTGGATGGCGCGGCTCGGTTCATCTAACAGACCCCGTCCTGCAGTACGCGGTTGAATGGATCGGCGTCGGACGGTCGGATCGCCCTGACTTCGAGCACACGGATGTGAGTCACTGTTGCGTTGCTGCCTCAAGATGGACTGGGTAGGCACTGAGTGTGCTGCTGTCGTGTCCCCGCGCAGTTCGACTCTGCCAACGAGTTCGTGCTCTCGTCGTTCGAGAAGTGGCGCCAGGAGATGCAGCTCGACCAGTTCCACCTGTGCGCGCACTCGATGGGGGTACGGCCAGTCGTTCACAACGCTCTGTTGGACACACCGGTCAGCTGACCCATGCTGCTCGACTCACTCGCACAGGCGATCTTCGCGTCTTCCTACGCGATCGATCACCCTGAGAACGTTGACGTACGTGGCCCATACCTTCGTTCTCATCGGCCATGCATGCACAAACTGACGGCAGCACTCGTCTTGATCCTTTCAGCACCTTGTCCTGGTCTCGCCGGCGGGAGTGCCTCGACCGCCGCCGCCGCCGAAGCCGGACTCGGAGGAAGCCCGTAGTCGCTCGTGGTTCCGGCGCACCGTCTTTTCCATGTGGGAGAACGGCGTGACCCCCATGTCGATCGCGCGCTTTGTCGGCCCGTACGGCCCGCAGCTCGTGAGCAACGTGCTGCACAAGCGTGTGTCGTTCATGCCCGCGACCAGTGCCATGCGCGACGGGAGCCTCGACATGAACGACTTGAGCGAGTACCTGTACCACAACTGGGCACTCAAGGCCAGTGGAGAGCGCACGATGACGACCCACTTGGCGCCTGGCGCGCACGCCGTGCGTCCCCTGGTTGACATGCTCGACCCGGAGACGATCAAGATGCCTCTCACGTTCATCTACGGCGGCGAGAACGACTGGATGGACTACCGCCATGGACTTAAGATCGTCGATCGGTTCGAACGCCAAGGGAAGCGTGTCGACCTGCACCTTGTGCCACACTCGGGACACCAAGTGTTCCTCGACAACCCGGATGGGTTCAACCGCGTGCTCGTTGACTGCCTGAGCACTAAGTCGAGCGCCATCGACACAACCGTGACGATGTAAGGGATCCAACTACAGCTCGACACTTGTGCTTTATCCTCACCAACTTCGTTAGCGAACAAATAGACTCCACTTTCACTGCTGCTTCCTCAGTTTTTGCGTCGCGCGGTGAAGATCACAATGTCGCTGTCTTGGAAATCAGCATGGAGCTCGCTGTCGCGGACGCGGACCACGTCGAAGTCGCGCTCGAACACGTCGAAGAAGCTCTTCTCCGAGTCGTTGCGCCGCTTGTAGGCCAGTAGGATGATCGCCTCCGGGCCGCTGAGCGCCTTGAGCGACGCCACAAGCGGCTCGAAGGCCTCTGCGTACGGACACGCGACGATGTCCGCCCCGATAATCACGTCGAAGGGAGCTAAGGGTGGCTGGGAGACGCGGTGCTCCATGTCACCCCACAGATATGTATCTGCCTCGCACGCGGACGTCATGGTCGGCGCATTGAGCCCAATGTTGTGTCTGGACAGCGCCACGGAGGCTTCATCTCCGTCCGTGATGACCACGCTCTCGGCGTCCAGATGAGCGGCGACGACCCCGACGAGTCCCGGGCCGGCCCCCAGCTCGACAACTCGCTTCCGGCGCACCACGTCGCGGTGCGCCTCAAGGAAGAGCGACAGCGCGACGGCGGCGTCGTACACGGACGCGCCAAAGCCGATGGCGGTGCCTCCGCGGCCGTCCGACTTCCACGCCTGGTCGATGCGGATGCGCGCGCCGGCGATCGGGAACCACCGCGAGGCGTCACGCAACGCGTCGTGGAACGGGTTGCGGAAGGAGAAGGGCACCAACGCCGATGCAGCGGCGTCATCAGCAGGAGCAGCGGAGGCCGAGGCGGCCCCTTCTCCCCCGGCACCTTCTGCTGACATGGAGATCAAGCGATCCGGATGCGTGGCACGCGTGTCGTCTTCAGAATGGTGTTTGAAATCACCGATATGCACATTATTTAGCAGACCACACGTCACACGTCACTTGTTATGGCCGCGTGAGTGATGGCCGCCGAGCTGCTGAGCGCACGGAGCAAGCGGCAGTTCTTCCGGCGGCTGGATGCACTCCTGGGCACCTCTGTGGCTTGCGCAGAGGCGTCTTCGGCCACTCGCGGTGGCTCGGATGCGTCTGTTGCCGCCATTAACGAGACGGCGGCGGAGGGCACAACCCATCGCGACAGTAGCGAACGGACGGCCTCGGGACGCGGCGATCGCAACGCTCCGCAGTGCACGTTGCAGTCCACACTGCCAGCAACCGAGTGTGCGGAGGTGATGGCAGGCAAGCGGAAGATCCTGAGCCAAGCCGCGCAGGCGAAGCGGAAAAAGCAGGCGGGACCCGAGCTGCGGCTCCTGTACGGCCAGCGAGTCCTGCTGGTGCCCGTGGGTCCCGACGTGGGCCGCCGACGGCTGGAGATCTGGCAGGACATGGTCGTTAGACTCGGCGGGTCGGTGGTGACCGTCGTCAAGAACCAGCGCGCGGCAAAGCTGTCGGTGGACTGGGCCACCGTGGACGTCGTTGTTGCTAGTGCCCAGCTGGAGGTGTCCAATGCGCGAGAACACTTTGGAGAGCAGACGTTCCCACCCGACGGCGTCTGTTCGTACACGCCCGAGTGGCTGGTGTTCATGCTGCGGGAGCACCGCCTTCCGCCTCGAGACGCTGACCTGGGATGGCCGAAGCGGCAGGCCGCTCAAGGCGCATATGCCGAAGATGAACACGCTGACTTGGACGCTGACGCAGAAGGAGAGAGCGACGGTGGCGACGGATCCAACCCGAATCGCGCTGGTACTGGCGAGATCCAGCGCGCGCCGCCCGTGCGCATCAACACCGAGCGCGTTCGCGAAGAAGTGGCTAAGCTGCAGGTGGAGAAGGACCGACTGGTGCAAGAGCGCACCGTCGCATTCTTCAAGAACAACCCAGGCTTCGTGGTGCTGACAGACCGTGGGCAGGAGGCTGGAGAGGAGAAGCATAGGCACGTCAAGCCTGAGACGTTCGTGTGCCAGCAGTCTTCGAGTACGGTGGTCGATTGGATGGGCTCGCGAGATGCCATGAGTTCTAACCTCGATGCGTTCGTTGATGCTGGCTTGGCATGCAAGCCAACCTGAACGCGCACCTGACAGATCCGCTCGACGAACTGATGGAGTTCCTCAATGTGGAGCACGACGTCTGGCGCATGTACATGTACAAGGTGCGCACGATCACTTGCTGCCTCGCTCTGCAGGATACTCACGTGCGTGGCACCAACGCTTAGAAAGTCGTGTCGGGCCTCAAGGCCATGCGCATGCGTGTGAGCAACGTCAGCGACGTGAAGGGCCTCTGGTGGGCTAAAGGGCGTCTGCGCGCCAAGGTCGTTCAGCTGCTCGAGACGGGGCGTCTGGAAAAGCTGGAGGCCAATAAGAACAACCCGCGGCTTCGGGCGTTGGTCGAGATGGCGCGCATATGGGGCGTCGGACCGGCGACCGCAGCCAAGCTCTACAAGTACGGGCTATCGTGTGTGTTGTTACACCACTTGTTGCTGTCTTGCTGATCGTGTTGACACATTGACAGCATGGGATACAAGTCCCTGGACGCTCTCCGGCAAAGCGATGGGTCGGTTCTTTCGCCAAAGCAGCAGATTGGACTCAAGCGCTACGACGACTTCCTGGCAAAGATCCCGAGGTGCGTGTTCCTCTCAGTGATGCTGTGGACCTACGTCGTTTGACTGATATCGGTTGGCATGCAATGCAGGTCGGAGGTGCAGCAGATCGAGCAGACGGTGGTGGCGGAGGTTCACCGACTGCTACCAAACGCGACAGCATTTGCTTGCGGGTCATACCGCCGAGGCAAGCTGACGTCTGGCGATTGCGACATCCTCATTACCAACCCGGACGAAGACGAGTGCTGCATAATGCCCGGTACGATCTCAGGTTCTGTCTTGTCAATGCGTTGGTGAACTTACTGGCGGCGAATGTACTCGGGATGCACCACAGAGCTACTCAAGCGTCTCCACGAGTCTGGGTTCCTCACTGGTTCGGAGATGCATCACTCGTCCTTGCCTTAGCTAGTATACTCACTCCAGATCGTTGACTGCTGCTCTGCGCAGATGACCTGACGCACAATTACGAGCAGCACCGCGGTGATGGCCACTGCGATACGTACATGGGCGTGTGCCGCTTGTCTCCAGCGCACCTGCACCGGCGCCTCGACATCAAGGTGTACCCGCGGCGTAGCTTTGGCTTTGCGATGCTGTACTTCACCGGAAGCGACCACTTCAACCGCAGCATGCGGCTGTACGCGCGCAAGAAGGGCTGGACGCTGTCGGACCGCGCGCTCAAGCGTGTTGTGCGCTTGAAAGGCGGCGTGAAGATCGACCAGGGCGAGCGAGTCGTGTGCGAGTCGGAGGTGGACGTGTTCATTGCGCTCGGGATGGAGTACAAGGCGCCGACGGAGCGCAACTGCTTTGACATTCGCTTCGTCGAGGAGGACGAGGCGTCGGCGAAGCGAGGGGAGAGTGCTGCACAGGACGGAGAGCAAGTTGACGCGGAGGAAATGGAGGAAGACGGCTGAAATGGAGCCCAACACGACACTAGCGTTACCTCGAACGACTACATCAACTGGCGCAACGGATGGTAGCCGGCATCTTGTCCCTGCTCAGCAGTAGAAGAACTGACCGAATGCTTGGTTGAACGAGCACGAGCGTCCGAAGACGAACCGGCCGCGACGGAACCAAAAGTCGATCGGGTAGCGCCAACCGCAGACGGTGGTTGGACCGCGGCGGAAGCAAAAGCTCTGGCGGACCGTACGACGACCCGGGCGTCTCTGCTCCGCGTCTCCTCCGTCCTTGGCCTCCAGGTCCTCCTTAGCCGTCTCTGAGTCTTCCAGGATCGGCTCCTGCTCACCCGTCATAAAGACGCCAGGCGGGAGGTTGCCGTCCGCTTCGTGGAGCGTGAGCGTGTCGTCTTGGACAAAAGCGAGGCTGCTGGACGTGATGGCCACGTTGTTGTTCTTGAGCACCGTGTTCTTGTTGACGATGCCCGCCACGTCGTTCAGCTGCGGCTGGGAGCCCACGCTGACGCCCAGCACGGGGTCGGACGCGCTGGCAAACGTCGAGCACGCGACTCCGAGGAGAGCAGCGATCAGGAGCTGGCGCACGGTCATTTCGGCTTGGGGTCGCGAAGCTTGGCTGTCTTGTGCGTGGGCTGGTGAGTTGGCGAGTGGCTGTCGAGTTCCCCCTTGGCATGAGGAGCCGAAGCGAGGAAGGGGAGGGAGACTTTCTCCGATAGGATGTGGATCTAGCGGTTGCAGTCTGGTGCAGGGATGTCAGCTGGAAAGCTTCGTGGCCCTCTCCGTGGCCCTCGATGATCGCAGTATGATGTTAATGCTGTCGTGCACTTCAACCAAGTCAGTACGATCATCAAAGCAAGACTTCAACCTTCCCACCTGCCTGCGTGATCGTCGTGATGATCCAGGCAAGACTTCATCTCGAACCATAATGAAACCAACAGCAGTCGGTTGAGCTGAAGGCAGCCTGTTCACCTCTTCAGTGCTCCGCCATGGTGCTCTCATTTCCGCTTTCGCCGGGTCTCCAACGTGTCACTCGATCTTCTATCCGCCATGTCGGCGCCTTCTTCCACCTCCGCGGACAGCAAGCCACGCATGACGTACCGCTTCCTGGGCGACTCGGGTCTTCTGGTCTCCAAGCTCGCACTCGGCAGTTGGATGCACTTCGACGCCGCTTTCACCGTCGATGCCTGGTACGACCTGATGCGCGTGGGGTTCCAGAGCGGAATCAACCTGTTCGACACTGCCGAGGCATATGGCAATGGCCAGGCCGAACATTTGCTTGGTGGCGCCATCAAGAAGGGCACCGCGGACGGTCTGTGGTGTCGCGAGGATCTCGTCATCTCGACCAAGATCTTCTTGGGCTCCGACATGACAAACGCTGGGCCAAACGACCAAGGGATCGGCCGTAAGCACCTCGTAGAAGGCATACGCGCGTCTCTCAAGCGGCTGCAGCTCGACTATGTCGACGTGCTCTTCTGCCATCGCTACGAGCCGTTTACGCCCGTCGAGGAGGTCGTGCGCGCCATGGACTTCATCATCCGCCAGGGCTGGGCGTTCTACTGGGGCACGAGCGAGTGGCCGGCCGCTCGGATCGAGGAAGCCTGTGCCATCGCCGACCGCCTCCATCTGGTCCGCCCTATCGTCGAGCAGCCGCAGTACAACATGCTGACGCGCACCAAGGTCGAGTACGAGTTCGCGGACCTGTACAAGCGTCACAAGCTTGGTCTGACGGTGTGGTCGCCGCTGGCGATGGGTGTGCTGACCGGCAAGTACCGCGGCGGTGTCATCCCGGACGGCTCTCGCTTCACCGATCCAGCGTACGCGATGTTCGTGGCGAACCTTGAGCGAGACGCCGCGGTCGCTCGCGAGCTCGAGGCGGTCGCCACGCAGCTGGACTGCAGCCTCGCGCAGCTCGCCATCGCGTGGTGTATGTCCAACGAGAACGTGTCTTCCGTCCTGCTTGGTGCACGCAACTCGAGCCAGCTGGCCGAGACTCTGGAGGCGTTGGGGGTCGTGTTCAAGCTCACAGCCGAGGTGAGGACCCGGATCGACGCGATTGTCAAGTTCACACCGGCGGCTCCCGGCAACGAGACGACTGACCCGATGACCACGCTGCGTGCCGCCCACCTCGGGTGAATGCCAGAGTGCTCCACCGTCCAAGTCAAGTGCCTTGGATCCCAGCTCCCCGTCGAGCTGAATTACTTGTTGGGCACCAGAACCAGTTGAAGTGGACCTTGTCCACTTCTAACTCATGTACATCCGTAAACAACGGCTTGTCGAAACAAATATGATTTTTCGGTTTTAGCCAGAAATCGAAGCTCTCCATATCCAATACCTCTAATTTTAAATGTGATCCAACTTTGAGAGTACACATGTAATTATAGAGGTAGCCGGAGCGGTTTGGTAATTTTGTATAGAAATCAGATCCTGAAAAATGGAAAGTCACTTTTTACGCACAGCAGACATTGCTACACCCAACTACTTTGGCAGATTGTGCTTTTTTACCGAATAAAGGCGATTTTACCTCCAATCGCGCATATGTAGGTACGAATGTTCCAAATACATATGTATTCGAACATTATAAAATCGAGAGAGGTTATTCAGAGCGGGAGAACAGAATTATTCCAGTCCAGTTACTTCTTCCGGAATCCGGAATCCGTGCTCAGTGCGAAGTGGCCGATTGAAAATCTGTTGCCATAACATTGAAGACCGTCTGAGGATCGACCGGATCGACTCGAGACCGGCCAACGGGAAGGAAGGAAGGCCGCCGCCATGCCGCTGTTCCTGGCCAACCTGGCCATGTCGAGCTTCTTCCTGGCGCTGTGCTACGTGCTGGCGACGGTGCTGACGGCCAACAAGTTCGCCGAGGTGCGGCGCGCGCTGCGGCGGCGGCACCAGCGCGCGGGCTGGAGCACCGTGCAGCTGCTCATCCTGAGCGTGGCGCTCGGCTGCCTGTTCCGCGCGACCACCTTCTCGACGCTCTGCATCTTCGACTCGCAGAGCGCGGCCGACCTGCCCAGCGGCGGCGGCGCCGGACTGCTGCACCCGTCCAACAAGGGTGGCGGAGGCGGCGTGCTGCTGCCGCCGCCGGACGTCGAGGGCGAGGGAGATGACGCCAGCGGCGGTAGCGACGCCGCCGGCCGCCGCGAACGGCAGGAGCTCGACTTCTACAACAAGGTCGTGGCCGTGCTCTTCAACCTGCCCGACTTCCTCTTCGTCTCGTCCTACCTGCTGCTCGTGCTGGTCTGGGCCGAGGCCTTCCAGTCGGTGCGTCTCGCGGTCGGACGCGCTAGTGCTGTCTGGTCAAGTCTCTTACGCAATGTGCACGTGCACACACGCAGTCGCGGCGGCACTGGTTCTCGGCGGCGAGCTTCCGGCGGCGCTGGATGATCTTCTACCTCGTCTTCAACGGCGGGCTGTACCTGACGCAGGTGGTGCTCTACGCGAGCCTGTTCCTGCTCGACAAGCACGGCATCTTCACGGACGACACTCAGGACCGGCTCACGTTGGTACGGCTCCGTCTCTGGAGAACGAACTCTCTTGGCAGCTACACATGACAAGACTTATAAGTGTTGACGCCGCAGATCCCGTCCCTGATCTTCTACCTGGTGGCGGCGGCCGACCTGTTCCTGCCGCTCATCATCTTCTCGACCTGGGTCTACCTGACGCTCACGCTCGCGGGCTTCCCGTTCAAGTCGTCGTCCACGCGCCTGCGGCTCAAGCGCGTCGGTCGCGTCGTGATGGCTTGGAGCTTCGGCCGCATCGCGTACAGCGTGATCACGCTGCTGACGTTCACAAAGGTCTGTCAGCCTGTCAACCCATATCGAACGAGGATAGAGCTGACGGTGTGGGTATGCTTGTCCAATGTGCGAGCAGGGATGGTACAATGTAGACCGAGGGAACGCATCGGTACGTCGTGGCTGGTGTGTTGATTTGTGGTCAAGCCCAGGCTTAGCCTTGTCCGTGGCTGTGGTGCTCAGGTGCAGTCGATGCTGCTGGTCGCAGTGTTCTTCGCGGCCGAGCTGATCCCCGTGTATTTAATGCTTGACGCCAAACTGCTGGCGATGCTGTCGGTCGAGGACTACGAGCCGCTTCTGGAAGAGTCGGACGTGTTCCATTAGCCTCCACCTCCACTGCAGCACTCGCTCAGCATCCGGTTGCTCTCACTTTGAGTGCTGGACAAATACCCAAATCCATGTTCTCATTGCAGTTCGTTGTGCGTGGACTCGCGATCAAGCTGCCAAGAATAGCTCGCTTGGCCATGCATTTCAACTGGAGTGTCCAAAGCCCAGCAGAAGAAGAATGCCACACGACGCCGAAGTGGTCGAGAGGACGATCGATGCGTGGGAGCGGAAGGCAGGTAGCCTCGTCGCCGATGGTCAGGCAGAGTTAACCCAGCGGCGCAGTCTGCTTGAGCTTCATATCGAAGCGAACCCGGTACGCGTGAAGCCTGCCTGCTTGGTGCTCTGCTGTCGGTCAACCGGCTGATGGAGTTGATGTGGTGCATCGCTTCGAGAGCAGCTCCCGTTCCAGCCTTCACCAGTGCTCACGCAGCTCATCCGCAACAACCGGCAGCCGCGTTCGAGCAAGAACGCCAAGCAGTCCAAGCGCAACGTCGAGTATCTGGAGCGAAAGGTTTGCGCAGCGAGTGCTTCAGGCCGCAACGAGCGTCGATACTGACGCGTTCCGCATGTGAACTGCACTGCAGCTAGAGGCCGAGATCCGGCAGCACTACGAGCTCGAGAATGCGCAGCACTGCGCCGCGTGGAAGAAGCTGCACCTGCAGAGTGTCGAGGCGAGGCGTGTTGTCGGTGATCAGATCGAGCGAGACTACTCTGCGCTCTGCCTCGAGCTGCAGATCAACCCGCGTTCACTGTCAGCCTCGCAGCAGCCGGACCCGACTCCTGGTAGTTCTGCTTTGCCCATCGAGAAGTCGCTCGTGAGTAGGAGCGACTGCGTCGACGAAGAACGAGAGGTCGACGAGTGGCTGCAGGCGCATTTGCAGCAGAACTGGGTTGCCCAGGAGCGGTTCAACATCCAAGAGGCCTTCACGAACCAGATGAGGAAGCTCCAGGCTGACTTGGACGAGTACTTGGAGCAGCTGGACGCCGACTATGAGAGTGAGCGGCAGCGGGTGCTGGCGGAGACGCCGTCCATGCCGGTGGCTGGCGCTGCTGTTGCTGCGCTCTCCAAGAAGCGGCAGCAGCACGCCGACGTCTTCAAGAGCGACGCGCAGAGGAAGCTGCTGCTGCAATCGACCGCCGCGCACTCGACCGCGTCGTGGATCGACCCGCTCGTGGACGGATCAGCGGTGGCGACTGCTGCTCACGGCCGAGACGTGAGCGGGACGAACCGCAAGCTGGACGAGCTGCTGCATCGTTTGCAGTCGCTCAAGGAGGTGCGTGCGATCGGCGGACTCAACTCGCCTTGAGGTCTCCGGTCATTCATGGCCACTGCGTTGCCCCCCAGGCCGCCGAGGCCGCCAGGAAGGAGCGCATGGCGCAGATCGGCCGCCAGTGCGCGCACATGTTCACCCAGCTCGACTGCCGAGAGACTGAGGCCAAGCTCGCGCACTTGCTGGCGGTGCAGGAGGCGCAGGAGATGAAGGCGCTCGCTCGCCGCGTCGCGGACTTGGCGTACGTTGAGGGCTCCGACTGTATGGGCAGGACTTGCTTGCGCTCGCGGGGAGGCTGACCGCTGGCGTGTCATGTGATGTCTCCGTCCGAAGGCACCGCGCGCGTGCAGCTTGCTGAGACCGGCGGAGCTTCAAGCGACCGGCGCTGGGTGCTCACATGCATATATTGACTAGTTCACGCTCTCCTCCCCTCCGTTCGCCACACACAAAATCACACACAGCGCAGCCGCGTGGTCGGTTGATGGGCCGCGCTATGAAGGAGACTGCAAGCCCTCCCGAGACCACCAGGCGTCCGCTTGTGTCGGTCGGCCGATGCTCCGGACGAGGGAGCTAGGCCGCCACTGGGGAAAAGTCGAAGAGCGGACGGATGACGAGCGCCTCCCAGTCGACGAGCTGGAAGAAGGACTCGAGCATGGGCAGGCGGTTGCCCGCGACGGCCGACGTGCTGCCGTACTTGCCGCGGATCGAGATGTCGAAGCCGCCCTGCTCGTCGGTCCGCCGCGAGAACTTCCACATGAAGCACTCGTCCGTCCAGACGAGGTGCTGCGCGTCGTTCGTGGGCGGCACGACCGACTTGCTGATGATGGCGAACGTGTCCTTGTCGATCGACACGCGGCACACGAGCGTCATGGCGTGGCGCGGGAAGCTCTCGCCGATGAACTGGTGGATGTTGCGCGTCAGGTACATGTTGTCGTTCAGCTTCTTGAGGATCTGTCGTCGCACGCACAGCCACGACAGTCAGCGGCAAGCCTGCAACGTAGCAATCCCACCGTCATCACCACAACACGTACGCAGAACTTGCTGCGTCGGCGGTGCAGCAGCTCCTGCTTGGCCTCGTCGTGGAACATGGTCCACGTCTCGTTAAATACGCGCGCCATGTCCTCGCCCGGGAAGGCCTTCTCCGAGAACGCGTGCAGGTACATGGACTTGGACTCGCGCTTGGTCTGCCAGTCCAGGTACATCTCCGAGTCGCCGCTGACCTGGTACTCGAGCATCTCCATGAGCGCGTCGCGCGACGTCTTCTCTAGCTCGTCGTCCGCCGGGTACTTGACGTTCTTCATGAACTGGATGCTGTCCGTGGACGGCGGCATGGCCTGCTGGATCTTCTCGGCGAAGCGCTGGCGCTTGCGGTTCTCGCTCAGCAAAAACTCCTTCTGGCGGCGCAGGCACTTGGTCAGCTCCATGACCTCCACGTACTTCTCGATCTTGCTCGAGCGCTCCAGCGGCAGGTCCGACTTGTCCTGGTTCGCGCGCGCCGCGATGCGGCTGGCCAGCATGTTCTCCAGCCGCACGATCTCCATGCGCATTTGCTCATTGTCGGCCTGTCAAGGGCGGTCAAACGATGGGGGGGAGGGGCGTCAGAGCGGCCTGAGAGCGGGAAGGGACGCGGCGCTAGCCAACAAGAGGCGCGTACACCCGAGTTCTTGGCGTACGGGCGCGCGCCGTAGGCCGAGGACGCGTCTCCGCCGCGCGGCGTCGCGAACTGGTCGTCGTCGCTGTTGCTGCCCAGCAGCGCGAGCGCGTACTGGCTGTCGGCGCCCAGCTCCACCGCCATGGTCGTGGTCCTGCTGCTGCTCCTGTTCTAGTGCCTGGTGCCTGGTCCTGGTCGCGTCGGGGGCGTCGGGGGCGGCCGCCGTCGGCCGTCGCTCCTGCTTCCTTCTTGCTTCCTTCTCTTCCTGGCTGCTTGTTTCCGTGCTGGGGCCATGCGGGCAGGGGGAGGCTGGCGTCTCCAGACCTGTGAGTCACGATACATTGACCTCCAGTCGCCCATCTCTTCAAGACCTTCACATACTTTCAGAACCTTCAGAAAGAGATATCTCCGCCCTTTCCGGGCGGAAAGCGATAGGGCTCACGTACCGTAACTGGCTTGCCTCCCATCACTTGGGGTGTCAGATAGTGTGCGCCACATTATACTGAGGCGGAACACTGCTTCAGCGTGGCAGCGCCCTCGTTTACTCCGATTGAAGCTGTGCGGACGTTGGGATTCCGACGGGGTGCGCCGTTTGAGCCGCGGTTTGTATGGCACGACCCGCCCCATCACGTGGCCAAGGCATGCGCACTCATTGTTGCTCGTGTGTGGGCGTCGGCTCCGGTCACGCCACTCGGTCCGTGGTACGTCCACGGCCGTCACGGCGAGTGCTTTTCCTTCTTCCGCCCGCTGACGACACTCCTCCGGGCTCTGGGTCCCGCTGGGTTGGTTGCCGCGTCGGTCCCCGTCACGCCTTCAGTCTCCGATTCCCCGCGTGCGCCGCAGAACGTGCCGCGCGCTCCCAGCCAGCCAACCGGCTCGCAGGCTTCCAGGCTTCCGAACGACCCGATGGGGGAGGAGACCGAGCGCCAGCACCGAGTGCCAACGGCAGGTGCGTCGTCCTGCAGGGGGATGCGGCTCTCGCCCGCCACTTCAATGTGGATGGATAGGAGTGCACACTGCACGCCGATGGCCGCCGCTTCATTATAAAAAGGGCGGCGGCGCGATCTTGACCCACCGAGACGGATGCTGAACGCGCCGCGGCTGTGGCTGGCCACAGGCACGGCGGTCGACCCGGCGGAGGCGCAGCGGCCTGTTCCCGTGTCGCCCACGCGGTCGCCCGAGTTCGCCGAGTGGGACGTGTACACGCCCAGGAAGCCCTATGTAGGTCTCCCTCTCCATGCGGCTGGTCGGTTGGGGAGAGGAGACGCCACGACTGATGCTCATGACGCCGGTTGGACGTTGGACGCAGGGCGTGCTCCGGAACGACCGCACGCCGCTCAACACGCCGTACACGCCGCAGCTGGTGAAGCTGCACATGAAGCGCCACGACGAGTACGAGTACCAAGCCGACGCCGACCGGGCGGAAAGCCTGCTGACACGCGTAGCGGCCTCCGTCCGTGCCAAGATGGCCGTGCTCGCGCGGCCCGTGCGCAAGATTCGGTGCGTCGTGGACACGGCGAGCGAGGCTGTCAGGCATCCAGTACTAACGGACAGACGTGGACGACGAACGATGAACGCTACTCCTGCAGGACGGTCGTAGACAACACGGTGACGTGGCTGGTGCCGCGCTGCGTCCAGCAGACGTCCGTCTTCGCCCGCGTCCGGCCGTGGGCGGTCTCGTACCTGACGGCGGTCATCTGCGTGCCGATCGTCTGGCTGTGCAGCCCGATGGTGATCGCGCTGGCCATCTTCACGTCGCCCGTGTGGTGCGCGGGGCTCGCGGCGCTCGCGATCCGCCAGTTGGTGCCGGCCAACTCGCACGCGCACCTGTCCGAGTACGCGCACAGCTCGGACCTCAGCACGACCACGGAGGACGACCACGACGAGCTGAGCCCGCCGTACCTGTCGTCTGCGTATCGCCAGGCAGACTTCAACGGCTCGCGCTTGGGAGGCTGAAGCAACGTGACGTGTTGGTCGGAGCGCTGGCGTGTGGCGGAGTTGGTCTCGCGGCGTTGCCACGTGCAGGGGTGGCTGCGCGGCAATGACGTGGTTGGACGTCTTTATTCTCTTGCATAATAAGTATTCCCCCTCCCTCCTCTCACCGCGACTGCGTTGGCATCTCGCCAAGCTCCAGGGACAAAGCACGCCTTCTTCATTCAGACCTTGGTGGCCGTGACAATAACTGCGGCAGCCGCAAACAAGGCGCTGAAGAGGAAGAACTCGCCCGAGAACCGGAAGCGACGTGTCCGCGACTCCTTCGCTCCGCCCCAGACTCCGCGGGAGGATCGCTCCACATCATCATCTTGGCTCGAAGAGGGCTCCTTCTTCCCAGTGCTAGCTTGCTCCGCGTGTACCGACGCGACCGGCGCGCCTTGGACAGGATAGGCTTCTTCGTCATCCTGGAGCCGGATGTCCAGCACCGAGCCGAAGAAGTCGGTGATCGGCACCGTGTCGATCGACCGCCCGAGAATGTCGTCGCGGTAGTCCGGCGTCGAGAAGAGCACTCGCGGGTTGTAGAAGTTGAACAGATCGCGCAGTGTGCCGTTGCGGATGCTGTCGCCGACCTTCATCTGCTGCAGGTAGTCCAGCGTCGAGAAGGTGAACCGGTCGATGACCGACAGCCCGAGCTCCTGGTCCGAGTGGTGCGCATACGAGTTCTCCCCCGTCTGCGAGCTGCCGATCGTCACGACCTTGGGCGACACGATGGCGTTCGACAGCGACCCGGCCTGGCACGTGTCCACCATGAAGAAGATCTCGTTGTACCGCTTCTTGACGTGCATCTCCTGGATCGAGTCGGCAATGTCCTGGCTCGAGATCTCCTCAAAGTCCTGCAGTTCACAACGCAATGGGTTAGAATGGACCACGATAGAGCACTTGACGCCGAGGTTGGGCTCGCCCTACCTGGAACTTGAGGAACCCGTCGCCGCCATGGCCCGACATGTAGATCTAGCGTCAATGGACAGCGCATCGTCAGCTCTGAGCGCATCCAAAATGCCGACAATAGAAGGCTTCTCTCGCACGAAGATGTTGCTGTTCTCGTCCGTGTCGAGCTTCTTGGACGCCGGCGTGCCGGGTTCATGGCGTCCTGTGCCGGAAACGAGGGCACGAATCAAATCGTCGAGACGTCAGTCCAGCCCAGTGAAATGCAGCCAAGTTATGCGCGCCTGTACCGGTGAGCACTGTGATGAAGTTGGCGACCGACACCTCCGAGCCGCGGTAGTCCACTTCGACGTTCTTCCCGTAACTGCGGCACGATAGTTACAAAGGGGAAGCACCATGAGCGTCCAGAGCAGCACCCGCATCAAGAGCAGAAGCCGTACAGGTTGATCTTCTGCGTCCGGCTGTTGAAGACCTGGCCGGGGAAGCAGTTGCGGGCGTTGCACGGGATCTGGTCCGCCAGCATGAGGATGATCTGGCCGCCGGCGTTCGCGCGCGTTAGCTCTCTTATCAGCGCGTCTCTCTCCGCCCACTGCGCTGACAGTACCTGGCTGTCGGGGATGCCGAGCCGCTTGACCGAGTGGTACAGCGACAGCGCGTTCGCCACGTGCCGGTAGTTGCTCCAGAAGCGCGACGTGTCCACCTGCGCACCCGATGGATCGCCCGTCAGGACGCTCGTCTCAAGCCCGTACCAACAGAGGAGATGCGCGCGTACGATGACCGCCCAGTTGTTCGTGTGGCGGCGGTACTCTTCCGCCTGGACGCCACCGGAGGAGCCCGCCAGCGCCACCAGCAGCAGCAGTAGCGCGGCCGCCAGCGCCTTGATTGCTCCCATACTCACCCTCAAGCTCGCTTTCTGCTTGTTGTTGCTGAGTTGTCGCCCGCAAAGTTCGCACTGCACAGTGCCGTAAAGTTCGACTGATCACCTTAGGTTCGCGTAACCTGTCGTAAAGTTCGCATGCGCAACGGATCAAGGGCAAGAGTTCCCGCCAGTGTCGGATATTGGGTCGAATAAGGGTAACCCGGCGGGATGGCGGCGGCGTTCGAGGCGCTGGTGCGCGTCAAGAAGCGCGACGGGCGCGTCGAGCTGAGCGACAAGGGGCTGCGCTGGACGCCCGAGGCGGCGGAGGGCGGCAAGCCGATCGTGGTGCCGTGGAGCACGGTGCTGGACCAGCAGGTGTCGTCGCTGACGAGTCCCAAGGCCATGGTGCGGCTGCGGCTGGCGTCCAACGCGACGCTGGTGCTCGAGTTCCTGAGCGAGAGCGGGCGCCTCGAGGACGCCTTCAAGGCGCGCGAGCAGGCCAAGCGCATCGTGGCGCGCGCCATCCAGGCGAGCGGCAGCCGCCGGTCGAGCGCCGCGCCGCTGTGCAGCGCCGTCGAGATCAAGCAGCGCGCGGCGCTGCTGGCGTCCAATCCGACGCTCAAGCGGCAGCACATGGAGATGGTGAACGAGGGACTGATCTCGGAGGAGGACTTCTGGGCCAGCCGCCGCCACCTGATCGCCGCGGAGGCCAGCAAGCGCCAGAAGACGGGCAAGACGTCGGCCATCCTGACGGACCTGACGGGCGACAACGGCACGAGCGGCAACGTCGTCAAGTACAACCTGAACGCCGAGGTGATCCACCAGATCTTCATCCAGTACCCGGCGGTGCACCTGGCGTACAAGGCGCAGGTGCCCGACAAGATGACGGAGACGGAGTTCTGGGGCGCCTTCTTCAAGTCCAAGTACTTCCACCGCGACCGCAAGGCGGGCCACGAGGACATGTTCACCAAGTACGAGGAGCAGGAGAAGCAGATCGCGTCCAGCACGGCGATCGACCCGCGCGGCATCGTCGACCCGCTCGTGGACCTGACGTCGACCGAGGAAGACGCGGCCGTGCACCACGCGTCGGGCGCCGTCGCCAAGCAGACCAAGGAGGACCAGTCGGTCATCACGATCGCCAAGTTCAACCGCCACGGAGCCTACGTGCTCGACCCTGTCCACGCCGGCAAGCTGCAGGCCGACGGGCCCAAGAAGCCCAAGCCCGGCTACCATGACAACCTGGCCGAGGCGACCTTGCTGGACGACCTGGCGGGCAAGAAAGCTGCGCCGTACAACCCGCTGACTCTCGAGAACGAGTCGCGATACTTCCAGCACGAGGAGAAGGGCGTCCACGAGGAGCATGATGCGAGCGCCGCCGAGATCGTGCGCGCCAACGACGCGTTCCGCTCGGCGTGCGCGCAAGGCAGCATTTCGCTCGACCGCGCGTTCCCGAGCTCATCGACGGCGTTCGACGTGCTCAACGAGGTCATTGCGTGTTCAGATCCGACGCACGACTCGGTGTCGGCATCGTCAGCTGCCAACCTCGCGGCGGGTGCGCAGGCGGCCGAGTACATCCCGAGCGAGTTCAAGAAGCAGCTGTACAACCAGTTCCACGACGTGTGCGAGCTGCTGCGCCACTTCCTGTCGTTCAAGGCCCGCGTGGCGCGCGGAGGGCCCGACGGCGGCGCCGAGGCTGCGCGCAAACTCAATCGGATCGTCGAGAAGATGGGCTCCAAGTACGACGAGCTGGTCAAGATCCGCGAGGCGCTGCCCCCGCACGAGAAGAACCACCTCGCGCCGCTGCTCAAGCCCTTCGACGACCAGCTCAACCTGGCATTTATATAAACAGCGAAGAAAGGAGTTGATCCTACGTACTTTGCGACGATCGCAGTGCTGGCTTGCTTTCCGTGGGGTTGTGGTGTTGGCTAGAGCCCGTCGCCTCGTGCTGTTGGCGCCATGGGTTGGTGGTGTCAAGCGTCGGGGTGTCCGCCTGTTGTGGAGTTCTTCTCCTCGCTGCTCTTGTCGATGTGGGGAAGCAGCAGCCAGAAGAGCGCGAATGAGACGACATACACGGCGGCGCAGATGCAGCCGATGAGCACGATTTGGCCGTCGGTGGAGACGCCAAAGTCCGTGTAGCGTGGCATCGTGACAGCTAGGATGATGCCCACAACGTTCTCGATGCATCGCCAAGCGTGGACGTAGAGCAGCTTTGGGTTGTGCAGCGCTGGTAACGCCGAGCCGAAACGCGCCGAGAGCACCGACCCGTCGATGACGAAGAAGGTGAAGAACGGGAAGAAGACGATCGCTCGCGGCAGCTGCGCGAGTACATCGTGGCTTGGGTGGGCGAGTCGCAGCGCCGCCGTCGACGCGATCGCGAACACGGTGATGGAGAGTCCGTACGCGACGATGACATAGTCCTTGGTCATGGCGACCAGCAGGATGACGCCGAGCCGGAAGACGAACTGCCCGGAGATGAACGTCAGTGTCAGCAACGACAGCGCGAAGCCCTTGTCTTGCTTGCCGACGTACGCAGCCACGCCACGGAGGAGGGACAGCGCCGTCAGCACTACGGCGAGCACGTCCAGGGTCTTCCACTTGCGGTAGTGGATGGTCGCGTTGGCCTGCAGGATGAAGATGGGCATGTCGCGCACCACGGACTGCACGAAGGCGACGTACAGCAGGCCACGCGTCAGCTGCGTTGCGCGTTCCTTCTTCGCCTGTCTGGCCGTCTGCTGGGCCGTGTCCGCCGCCACCGACGCGCCTTGATCGCTAGCGTCCTCGGTATGGTCGTTCAGAAGGCCGGGAAAATGCGAGGACTCGGTCTGCGCGCTTGCGGCGGCGGCGTACGCCGTCTCGGTGAGCACGCGCAGCTGCAGCAGGCCGATCAGGAACCCGGCGGCCTTGTTGAGGAAGCCAACGCGCGAGTAGCGGTTGGGGTAGGCGGCCTCGAGCCCGAGGCCGACCAAGCCCATGACGAGCCCGTTGACGACGAGGAAAACGATCGAGAGGATGTACTCCTCCAGCCACTTGCGCTTGATGTACTCGGCGTTGAGCACCACGTCCGTCACGACCGTCGCGACCTCGTAGACGGCCACCAGCGTCTCCAGGATGCCCCTCAGCATCGCGTCGAGCTTGAGGGTTCTGGTGTTGTTAAAAGCCGGGGATATGGGGAATGGAGGGGGGAGGCATTCTGCTGTTCGGAAAGGACAACAGATTGAACCTACTTTTTGTGTTCAGATTGTATGATCACGTTGAAGGAGTTATGCAAGTGTTTTCTAGAAAGTAGGGACGGTTTGATCCGGTCGCAAGACGGACTGAACTGTCTGGAGTGTCGAAGTTGGCTGTGAGTCACTTCACCCACGTTGTGGTACTATATTGGCACATCGTACCACTTGTATTTTCAACCAATCAACGCCTTCAACAGTATAACTCGTCATTTCAGCAACGGCTTTATGACCATCACTCCTATTTCAAGTGGCATGGAGCGGCAACAACAGTCACTTGAAGGAAAGGCGGCGAGGAGAAAGGATGGAGGCTGCTGCCGCCGCTGGTTCCGGCGCCGCGGCGAGTTCACGAGCGGCGGGAGCGGGGGGAAATCAAGGCGGAGGTGGCAATGGCGGTGGCAGTAGCGGTGGTGGAGGCGCGGCAGCAGCGAGGGTGGCGCCGGGTGAAGCAGGGAGTGGACAGGCGGCGGCGCTGAACCTGTCGTTCGCGGGCTGCTGCCGCATGCTGGAGGCGGTGGAGCGCACGCCCAAGGGCGACGCCAAGCTGCGGCTGCTCTTCAGCGACGCGCTGCGCAAGGAGATCGGCGACGGCGACATGTACCCGCTGCTGCGGCTCGTGCTGCCCCAGCTGGACCGCGAGCGCACGTACAACCTGAAGGAGAAGAAGATCGCCAGGGTCTTCGTTGAGGTGCTCGGCATGGCGTCCGCGAGCTCGGACGCGCAGAAGCTGGAGCGCTTCAACGACCCGACCGTCGTGCAGTCCAAGTCGGTGGGCGACTTCGCGGCCGTGCTCTACGAGGTGCTGCAGTACCGCAGCCTGGCGGGCAACGCCAAGTTCCAGCACACGCTGGGCGTGGTCAACGAGCTGCTGGACGCGCTTGTGCGTGCCGAGACACACACCGCGCGCAAGAAAGCCTTCATGCGGCTCGCAACCGAGTTCCCGGCGCTCGAGCAGAAGTGGATCGTGCGCATCATGCTCAAGGACCTGAAGATCGGCCTGCGCCACGAGCGCGTGCTCAACTTCCTGCACCCGGACGCGCCAGAGATGTACAACCACACGAACGACCTGCACAAGGTCTGTACGGAGCTGCGCAATTCATCGGTGCGGTACGTTCCCAAGATCGAGCCTTTCCAGGTGTTCTCGCCCATGCTCGCCAAGCGCGTGGACTTTGGCGAGTGCACCAGCGCGATCAACGCCGACGCGTTCGTGATGGAGCCCAAGCTGGACGGCGAGCGCGTCACCTGTCACGTGCAAGGAAAAGAGGTGCAGCTCATCTCACGGAACGGAACCAATTACTCGGACCTGTATGGACCTGCGATCGCGCCGTACATTCTCTCCCAGCTCACGGTGGACGTGGACTGCATCCTGGATGGCGAGATGATGGTCTGGGACAACATGGAGTACCGGATGCGCGAGTTTGGGCTGCTCAAGAGTGTCGCGAACGCCATGAAAGCGGGGGAGGAGCCCCACCGCTGGCTGTGCTACGTTGTCTGGGATGTCGTGTACTTGGGCGGCACCAGTGGAGCTGCTGATCGCCTCATTCGCGACGCTTACAAAGGTCCAGGCGAGGTGAGCACGGTCATGGGACTTCCACTTCACGTGCGCCGCGAACTGCTCGTCCGGCTCGTCAAGCCACTGGATCACCGCGTCGTCGTCATTGAGCAAACGCTTGTCAACGCCAAATCAGTGAAAGAGCGGCACGACATCGTGATGGCAGAGGTCGATCGCCAAGTCTCGAACGGAGGCGAGGGCGTCATCCTCAAGGACGTGAACTCGCACTACATGTGCGGCGAAAGCAGCCGGAAGACCAAGAAATGGATCAAGCTCAAACCCGACTACGCAGGCATGACGACAAACCTGGACGTGATCATCCTTGGGGGCTTTTATGGCACTGGACGCCGTCGAAGTGGCGACGTCTCGGTGTTTATGCTCGGCGTGCTCTCTCGGTCGATCGATGAGAAGTCTCCGGAGGAAGCGATGAAGCCTGGAGCCCCGTGTCCCGTGTTTTACACGTTTGCAAAGGTTGGAACGGGATACAACCTGGACGAGCTGGAGCAGATGCGCCGAGAGCTCGAGCCACACTGGCAAGTCTGGGACAGTGACAACATCCCGCCACACCTGAATGGATGGAAACCGCTCCGCAACGACGTCAAGCCCGACGTATGGATCGATCCGCGCCACTCCAAGATCCTCGAGGTGTACGGCTTCGAGCTCACGTTCACGAACTTGTACCAGACGGGGCTCACCATCCGCTTTCCTCGTTGCAAAGCGATCCGGACCGACAAGGAATGGTACCAGTGCATGACGGTGCAAGAGCTGAACGCTACGCGCGGCAGTATGCTCAACAAGCGTGCGGCGGAGGTGTCGATCGGCCAGAAGAAAGCAGCGAAGCGACCAACGAAGAAGCAGCACACGCTTATCCGGGCACCCGGAGGTGTTCTTGCGGACTATTCGCAGCCAGCGCTGGACGCCATTCAGCCGCGGCAGGATGTCTTCCATGCACTCGAGTTCTGCGTCCTGCCCGGCAAATACGAGGCTCGCATCACAGAGAGCGTGATGGCGTTGCTGACAAAGGAGAGCATCGTATTGTCGCACAACAGTGATGTTGTCGTGATGCCTAAGCAGGCGGTTGAGAAGATGCTGCACGCATACGGCGCTACGATCGTGCAGAACGCGATGGCTGGAACGACCAACTACGTGCTTGCCGCGTCGGACGCGGGACTGAAGGTGGCGAACCTGAAGAAGCAGGGGATGTTCGACATTGTGCTCCTGTCGTGGGTCGTTCGCTGTATCGGCAGCTCGCAGGTAGAGCCGGCGCAGGCCCGGGACTATGTATTCACGACGGAGACCACGCGAGCGAAACTCGCAAAGGAGTACGACCAGTTTGGCGATCATTTCACGCAGCACTTGCGTCCGGAGGAGTTGCGGACGCTGCTAAACGATGTCGTTGCGAAGATTGGGGACTCGAGCATCCATTGGCAGGACGCGGTGCGAACGCTACCTGGCGAGGAAGCCGAGGCGATGGACACCAAGTGGACGTTCCTCTCGCATTGCGTCATGCATTTTGACCCGGGCTCTGACGATTCGTCGGCGCAGTGCACCAGCAACTTGGAGCGAATGAAGCTGCTCAAGCAACGCGTCCGACTCTACGGCGGCGTGATCGCGCCTGCGATTGACGCGAGTGTGACGCACATTGTGGTCGTGTCTCGAGATGCGGCGCGCGAGCTTGGGCCGGCAATTCGCCTGCTCCGACGAACGCAGCAGCGCGAGCCCCCTGTGGTGACAACAGCGTGGGTCGACGCGTGCATTAAGGACCAGACGCAAGTGCCGGTCTCGGACTTCTTCGTCCCCGTGTAGCGGTTGCAACTGAACAAGGGGTCCTGCTATATTACTAGTTGGGAAGCAGGCTCACGGCATGAAGGCGTCTTCGGCACACCAGTCAAAGTCGTCAAAGAGGTACGGCTTGTCCGCTTCGTCGGCGCTGCTGAACACGTCGTCGTCATCGTCCACGTCGCGCTCCTCGTACACGAGGTGACCGTCGACGTGTTGCGACGTGAACTGCTCCTCGAAGTTGCGCGTGTCGAGCGCGCCAGCAAGCCGCGGCACCATGGGCGGCGCGACCTGCTTGGCGGCCAGCGCGTACCAGTCGACCGAGTCGAAGAACGGGTGCGCGAACACGTCGTTCATGCCGTTCGGCCCGTTGCCGAGCCGCTTGGCCGCGTCCTTGTGCAGCAAGCCGGCCACGAGGCTGCGCGCATCTTTCGAGAAGTGGCTCGGGAACACGGGCGCCTCGTGCTTGATCTTGCGGAACAGCATCGCGCGGTCGCGAGGCGAGTAGAACGGCGGGTACCCGCTGAGCAGCTCGTACACGACGCAGCCGAAGCTCCAGAGGTCAGCCGCCATGCCGTAGCCCGTGCCGCGAGCGACTTCGGGTGCGATGTAGTCCGCGGAGCCGCAGAAGGACTTGCAGATCTGCTCTGCGCGCGCCATGTCCGGCCGCGCAAAGCCAAAGTCGGCGAGCCGCAGGAAGCCGTCGCGGTCGATCAGCAGGTTCTCCGGCTTGAGGTCCCGGTACATGATGCCGCGCTGGTGCAGGTAGTTGAGCGCGAGCGCGATGGACGCGGCGTAGAAGGAGACGTGCGTCTCCGGCAGGCGGTTGTCTGGGAACTTCTCGAGCAGGAAGTACATGTCGCCGCCAGGGCAGTACTCGAGCACAAAGTTGAGGCTCTCGCGCGTCTCGAACGCGCAGTACAGCTTGGTGATGAACGGGTGGTCGACGACGCTCAGCACCTGCTTCTCGGTGCGCAGGCGCTTGACCTCGCGCTGCGAGAGCTTGCTGCGGTCGCGGTAGTCGCGCAGCTTGCTCTTGTCGACCACCTTGACGGCGAACAGCCGGCCGTCGGCGCTGCCGCGCTGCGTGCACAGCAGCACCGTGCCGTACGAGCCCGAGCCGATGACCTTGAGGATGTCGAACACGACCCGCGACGAGTCGCTCCAGCTGTTGCAGTCGCTGGCGTCGCCGTCGTCCGCCTCGGTCACGTGCGCCAGGTCGGCCGCGAGGCGGTCGCTCACGTGGCGGAGGCCGCTGCCGGTGGCCACGAGCGACTGCTGCTGCTGCTGCTCGGCGTCCATGCACAGCGTGCTGCTCGAGGACGAGGCCGAGATGCTCGCGTACTGGCGCAGCCCGTGGTACGAGCAGTCCCAGTCGTTCGAGGACGAGGAGGACGCCGACCGCGTCAGCTCGGACGTGAGGCTCGTGTAGCTGCCGCTCGGCTTGGCCTTGACCGCCGCGGCGGGCTTCTTGGCCATGGGAGGCAGCCCGTTGTCTTCGAGCGACACCTTGCCGTGGAACATCTGCGCGAAGCTCCAGGTCTTGACGCCGTCCCACGCCTGCCGGCCGGGCTCGTGCGCCTCGCCGTCCGACGACAGGTCGTCGCCGCTCCAGCTGCCGCCCGAGTCGCTGCGCGCCAGCTCCCGCGGCTGCTGCTCCGCTGTCGTGACGGCCTTGGGCGTCCACGTACTCACGCCTGGCGCCATGCTTCACTGATCGGTCCTGCCTAGTTACCTAGCCGGCCCTTGGGTGACAACGCGCGCCTGCCTCTACTTCTCCTCCACCAAAGCTCTCCCAGTCGGTCGGAGCGCTCGCTGCTACCGGCGCATCGAACGGTCCCGAGGGCGATTCTTGGACTCTGAGCAAGCTCTCGACGCCGCAGTCTCTCGCGCAGGCTCTCGCGCTGGCAGACGCAGGCAGCAGACGCGGAGAGCAGAGAGACACGGGTCAGAGGAGGCGCCGAGGCAGAGGGGAGGCACGGACGCTCGCCGCTGATATGCGGAGGCGAACGCGACGAGGGAAATGCGCTTGTGCCGAGATGATTGCTACCAAGGGGGCGGATGGACTGCCGGAACTGACCGCAGGTTTTCTTCAGTTTAGCAGCGTGCGGACAAACATTTGATCTGGGAATGTATCTATTGGTATAGTTTGTAAAATATACCAGTGGGCATCTCGAAATGACTCGTACAATACCTGAAATAGAAGGTTATGCATTGCTGTGAGGATAGAGGAAGGGCCGGCTTTAACTTGGCTGTGATTTGAGAGAAAGGGAGGGGAATTACTAGCGTCCATAAGAGCATTGAATAACAATCATTTTAGAGATAACGTTTGATTATAAAGTGATATCTGAAGCATATTGGAGTCTGCATACAATCTGAGTGTATGAGTTTATACAAACTATCAAATGTATGGTCCTGGAAATGCGAAAAATCGAAGCGCACTGAATTTATTGCGAGCACTTGCAGCGGAGCATTGCGTTTCCAGGCGCCGCGCGGAGGAACCCGGCGCGTGACCACGTTGGCGTCACGGCCGGAAGCGCAAGCGATCGAAGCAAAATGCCACTGTGAACCAATGCAGTGTGAAGGATCCGATCCGCGAGCCTCAAGCGTCGGAATTTCCTCGTGGCCGGGACCCTTCAATGGAGCTTGAGGTCGGATCTGCATTGGTTTGACCGTTCCAGACGGAAGGAATGGGTGGCGGCCATTGTGCCTCCTTTCTCAGGTTTGCGCAATGTCGCTTCAAATTTATCGTTATGTCAGTACACGACTTGAACTCCATGGTGGTCTCTTGAAGTCTATATTGAACTCTTGAAGTCCATGTTGGTCTCATTGAAGCCCATGTTGGTCTCACTTGCATGCAGAGCGAAAGCTGGAGCGAATGCGATGAGGACGCGCTCGCTCCAGCCCGAGCTGCCATGGCTTACATGTCAGGGACTTCTCATCGTTCACCAGACTGCATTACGTTTACAACGGCAGCACGCTTCCAATCCACACATCTAGCACTTCAACATCGACCTGCTGCATCTCGACAAGGCTCCATCCATCCAGGCCTCTATGACGTGGTGGTGGTAGTAGTCGCAGCCGATGACCCACGCGTGGCGGCGTTGTAGAGCGCCCAGGAGCGCGTGAGTCCGTCGTCCAGCGTGACGGTCGGCAGCTTGGCCAGCGCGTCCGCCTGGTCGATGAACGCCTGGTTCACCAGCAGCAGCGACAGCCACGCGTTGGTCAAGTCGGCACCCGTGACAATCGCCTCTTTGGACAGAATGTCGTCCCATTCCTCCTGCACGAACGTCGTCGTGCGCGCGAGCGCGTTGATGGGCGACACGGGGATCATCTGGATGCCATGGATGCAGTACTTCTCGGCGCTGAACCACGTCGTGTAGTGCGCCTTGTTGTCGAAGAAGATGCCCGTCACGTGGTTCTTGACGAACGCCGCCGGGTGCAGCGTGTTGTCGGACATCATGAGGAAGTACGTGCGCACGGCGCGAGCGTTGATGCGAAGCATGAGGCTGCCGAGGTCCTCGACGGCCTGGTTACCTGAGACCTGGCCCCAGAGCTTCATGCCGTAGTAGAAGTTGATGTCCTCGGACGTGCTCTCCTCGTCCTTGCCGTCCGCCATGGGCGTCACGCCGTGCGAGTACGAGTGACCGAGGAACCAGGAGAAGTGGCGGAACGTCGGGAAGTACGGGTCTTCTGCGCTCGGGTTGGCCACGTCGCGAAGCAGCATGGTCACCATGAGCTCGAGCTCCGACATGCGCGACCAGTCCGGGTCGAGCTTGCGGAGGATCGCGGACGCCGTCACCCAGTAGCCGTAGTGATAGTGGTGGTCGTTGTACACGGCGTTGCCGAAGTCGACGTTGACGTCGTTGCTCGTGAACGTCATGCTAGAGACGATGCCCGAGTACGTGGTCTCGTACGCGAGTGGCGGCTCGATCGTGTTGGTCAGGAAGGGCTCAATGAGCGTCTCGAGCTTCTCCAGACACGTCGTGAGCAGCGTCGTGTCGGTTCCGACGATGGCCGTGTCAGCGGCCATGAGGCACAGCGTCGCGTACTTCTGGTAGTACTTGCCATTGTAGTACCAGCTCTCGGCGTTCATGCTCCACGTCGCGGCGATGTCGTCCTTGAGCGTCGATAGCAAGTTGGTCTGCGTCACCAGGTCGGCTGAGATGTCGACGGACGGGTAGAAGTCGACTTCAGTGTCGACCTCGGGCTCCGTCAACGTCCACTGCGCGCCAGTCGTGACGACGCCTGTCATGGCACCGCGAGTGGTCGAGTTGAGCGAGATGGACGTCGTCGTGGCCCCTGTATCGGACTCGAACGAGTCCAAGTGGTGCTGGAAGGCGAAGTGAAGCAGGCCGGTCGAGTCGCACGTCGTGCCGTTCGTCTGCCAGTCGATGGCGTAGCTCGTGCGCGAGGATATGGCGATAGACCCTCCACGCACGATGCAGCCCGCGTACTCGTCATACACGGTCTCCGCTGCGCCACCGAGAACCGCGAGTCGCAGTGTACCGAAGTAAACACCCGAGGCGACAAGTGCTGAACCTGTCGAGTCGACTGCGAACGTGGCGCTGGCGTCGCTCGCGTAGAGCACCCAAGTTTGGCCACTACTGAGCTGCAAGACGTACTTGCCCGTCGCCGCGTCGCTGCTCGCGAGCGTCATCGTATACTCGGACTTGATGTTGGGCGTGAGGCCAGTGTAGGTCGCGGACACGAACGCCATGCCGTTGACGAGCGCCGAGTCCATGCAGTTGATCGTCCCAGTGACGCACGTCCTCAGAGTCGCACCGAGGTCGCTCCACCCGTAGATTTCGTAGTCGGGACGCGCCGTGAACTCGGTCGCGGACAGCGTCAGGTCGTTGTGGAAGTCGTGCAGGTAGTACTCGATGGTCCCGTCAGTCTCCTCCGACGTCTCGCGGTACGAGTAGGAGTAGCACATCTGCAGGCCATACGGCGCAGCATCTCGCGGAAGCTTGAGCGCGTACGGGTTGGCGAAGGCTGGCACGGCGATCGTGTCGTCTCCAACGGTGGCCGACAGGAGGTTGGCCCACCACTTGTTGGTCGGGATGGGCTTGCCGAGCAGCTCGTCCGCCACGTTGAGGACTGGCGCGAGCGTGGACAACGAGCTGTAGCGAGCGAAGAGCGTCTCGGACGGCGCGTCGGTCGAGAACGGCTGCAGATAGCTGATCGTGCTGTCCGCAGAAGCTGACGCAGCGTGCACCGTGCCTTCGTCATAGACTCCGGCATCCGAGATGTTCAATCCTGCCGTCGTTCCCAAGTGAAGAGCCCCAGCCACGAGCAGCGCGAGCGCGTGCCATCCGCTGTGCATCCGCGGCGGAACCCGCATGGTGATCGTCGTTCTGGTCTTCAGGTGCTGGCAAATTGGCAAGTGACGTGCTGCTCGGACTCCAGGAGAAGGTGGCAGCTCTCGTCGCGGACTAGCCACGACTGGATTGCTGAGCTTGGACCGCATATCTGCCTGCAGCTGGGCATGGAGAGCACGCGGCACGATGGCTTCAAGGCTACGTCCTGGAGTCGCATCTATCCCTCCCGCAGTGGTGTTGCCGTGCCTCGGGCGTTGCCTGTGCGGTTCAAAGCCCGAGGCGTTGATCACGGTCGTCGATCACTTCTCGTCTCCCACATGGATCAAGAGAAGGAGCGCCTCCGTCTCGCATGGGACCAACGCGCCGCATCTTCGTCCTCCCGCCGCTCCGTCTCCGTCGCACACGCCTTCTGCGTTGTATGAGATCACGTGGTGTCGACTTGAGTGTGCATTGTCAAGCGCGGCCAGCCATATGCTCGAGGAGCGCGGGTGGTCGTCCCACCGTTCGGTGGAGGATCAGGTGCACTGCGGGCTCATGTTGCTATTCGCTGGATGGGAAGGGATGCGGACGCGTGGAGACCTTGAGCTGCATTGTTGACACGCCGCGGACCTCCATACAAGCGGCTCGAAGTTGCAGCTTGTGAGGGCTCGCGACCACGTCTTGCTTCAAGGAGAATGCACAGTGTCGACCGGTGCACGGGGCACATAGCGCTGTTGCTCGTCTCATTGCGGTGAGGTTGCTGGTCACTGCGAGTCTAACGCGTGTTTGTTGACGATCGGGAGGCATTCCAACCCTCCAACTCGGTGGCGGTGGCTCTGAAACCTCGATCGTCGAGCCAACGGCTTCGCCTGGACGCTTTACGCCGGCGCTCAACCAGCCGGATCGGTCGACAGTTCTCAAAGCCAGATCGTAGAGCACCAATGCGTCTTGACTCAGGTAAAGAACCGCACGACGCTGCACATCGTGGTGCAGGATCGAATGCGCTCTCGGGATGGGACGCCATCGTTCAGTCACCGGCAATGACTCACTGCAGTCCAAGGGAAAAACACATGCTGCTTGACCTTGAGCGGCATTGCAGCACCATCAGGATCTGCCTCGTGACATCCCACAGTTGAAGCAACTCCGTCCGAATGTCCTTCTCACACTCCTCGCGCGATCCGAGGCCTCCCCCCTCAAGCTACCACCACCACCACCACCACCTCGAGCCCGCCGACCTGATGGCCCACCGGCGGAGCGAGCGGCTTGCCGGGGGTCAAGGCGACGCCGTCGACGTGCTGCCGCCCGAGGCAGTCAACTCGTGGTTCGACCCCGACCTGGCGAAGCGGCTCTGGATGCCGGCGGCCGCGACACTGGGCACTGCCACTCGCCAGGACCGGGGTCGCGGAGGCGTCGTCGCGCCACTCTTGACGTCCTGGTTCGAGGTCTCCAACTTCACCGACACGCCCGTGGTCGCGGCGTGGCGCCCACCTCCGCCTGCTGTCGCTCCGGCCGCCCCTGCTGCAGCGGCGCGGCCGGCCCACTCAAAGCGCAAGGTGCCGCCGGCCCGCACGAAGCGACCCGCCCGGAAGAAGCCGGCGCCGAAGAAGGAGAGATCCAAGGGCAAGAAGCCCAAGAAGCCTCCGCGACCGCCAAAGCTGCCGCCGAACAGTATGTGGCGGGTGCGGCTGCACCCGACCACTTCGCAGAGGGCGAAACTCGAGCACATGTTCGCATCGGGCAGAGCTGTTTACAACAAGTTGGTGGAGCGGACGCGCGATGCGTGCACGCCCCACTTGGATGACGCTATCGGCCGGTGGACAACCACGTCGATGAAGGAGCTCCACACTGAGTACCAATGCGTACGCCAAGCGTCAAAGCTGCGCCGCTTCTTCCGAAAGCGACGCAGCCG
>JAADYF010000112.1:0-41716 GCA_023338175.1 Phytopythium delawarense
ACAGCTCCGTGCCACGCGCGGCTCTTCTTCTTCCGGAAGTACTTGGCCAACTTGGACGCCTGCGTGATGGTTCGGTACTTGCGCTGCAGCTCCTCCAGTGACGCCACCGTGCTCCTGCCGCTCTCCTCGTCGGTGTGAGGTGCGCACTCGTCGAGCGAGCGGCCGACCAGCTTGTTGTAGATCGCTCTGCTGGTGGAGAACATGTGCTCGAGCTTCTGCCGCTGGTCTGTCGACGGGTAGAGGCGCAGTTTGAACATGCTATTGGCAGGCAGCTTCTTCTTCTTCTTTGGCCGCTTGGTCTTGCGCTTGGACTTGCGCGCTGCCGCCTTGCGCTTCTTCGTCGTGCGCTTCTTCGTCTTGGTCGGCGTCTTGCGCTTGGTCGAAGCCTTGATCTTCTTGCCACCGCTCTCGGAAGCAGGAGCAGGAGCAGGAGCAGCAGGCGGCCGTGGCGGAGGCTGCCACGGCGCTGGCATCGTCGTCTCCGTGTAGTTGCCCACCTCGAACCACGACCCCAGCAGCGGGTCGATGATTCCGTCGTCGAGCGGGAGCAGATGCGGGACATCGCGAAGCGCCGAGGTCGCTGGCGTCCAGAGCTGACGAGCCAGGTCAGCGTCGAACCACTCACTCGGAGGGACCAACGTGCGCGCGGGACTTGAACGAGGTCGCTTGGGCTGATCGGGGTTGTCGTCCGCCGCAGCACGCGCCTCAGCGATGCGTTTGCTCCGCCGAGCCATCAAGCCCGGACGGGCTTTGCGCAGTTGCAGGTCTTCGAGAGGCGCGGGTGTACAGGTGGGGGAGAAGGTGGCTCGACTCGGGTGGAAGGCGGCTGCGCTGCAGGCGGGGAAAGTCGAAGTGAGTGGCAACGGGAGGGAGATCGCTCGCCTCCTCGACGCGTGATCCGTAACGGGCATGTGTCGTGAGTGCGGTGTCGCAGCTCTTTTGTCGTTCGCCCACATTCGATTCTTCATTGTTGTCGGCCTGCTCGGGTCGTACACCGGGAGCATGTCCACCAGCACGGCGATAATGCTGCCGTTCCACTGCGACCTGTGGATTTGTTGGTTCGCGAGGTTGAGAGCTCTGCGCAGGATCGTGGCTCATCTGATTTGCTCTCCGTCAGTTCCCTCGTCGCATATTCCGGACCTGGCCGTTGTCAGTATCGGCCTCCGCAGTCCACGATCCGCCCGCTCCGAGTCAAGAAGCCACCCGCACGCACGCACCACTAAGAGATCGATACTCCCCCGACATGGCGTCCTCTGCGCAGTGCGCGGCGCCGGCGGAGCTGCAGCTGCGGTTGCGACGCGGCGAGATCCCGTGCCGCGGCGTGAACCTGGGCGGCTGGCTCGTGGCGGAGCACTGGCTGTCGTGGGATGCGTGCATCTGGGCCGGCGTGCCCGCGGGGATCGCGAACCAGGGCGAGTTCGCGACCATGCAGTTCCTCGGGCACGAGGACGGCGACCGCCGCTTCGAGCAGCACCGCCGCTCGTGGGTCCAGAAGAGCGACCTGGGCGAGATGAAGCGCTTCGGACTCAACATGGTGCGCGTGCCCGTGGGCTTCTGGATCCTGGGTGACGACCCGACCGACGTGTCCAACAAGCAGGAGTGGCGCGTGTTCGCACCCGGTGCGCTGCGCTACCTGGACGAGCTCGTGAACGACTGGTGCCCGACGCACGAGCTGGCAGTGCTGATCGACATCCACGCGGCGAAAGGGTCGCAGAACGGCCGCGACCACAGCGCAGCACCCTCCTCGGGCGTCAAGTACTGGGGCGACTACCCTGAGAACGTCGAGAACACGGTGCGGCTCGCGCGCTTCCTCGCCGACCGCTACCGTTGGAGCCCGTGGTTCCTCGGCCTCGGGCTGCTGAACGAGCCCGAGTACCCGGTGCAGCCTGACGTTGTCAAGGGCTACTATGAGCGCGCATACGACGAGATCCGCGGCACGGGGAACGACTGTGTGCTGACGATCGCGCCGATGCTGACGGAGCAGTGCGCGCCGCACCTGGAGGACTTCTTGCGCTTCCCCCGCGCGTTCAACGTGTGGGTCGAGTGGCACCCGTACTTCATCTGGGGCTACGAGGGCCAGTCGCGCGACCAGGTGCTCGCCGCCGTCCAGCGCTACGGCGAGCAGCTGCAGCGCTGGACGGGCTGCTGGCTGCTTCTCGACGAGTGGAGCCTCGGATCGCCCGACTCGGCCTTCCCGGCAGGCGACCGCGAGCGTCTGCGCGCGTTCGCGAACGCGCAGCTGCAGGCGTTCGGCCACGCGCACGCCGGCTGGGTGTTCTGGACGTGGCGGCACTCGGACGACTCGGCCGGCCGGCCCTCGGGCTGGTCCATGCGCCAGCTCCTGCGCGACGGCGTCCTGCGCCTGTGAGGCAGCGGGTTACGGCGCGTAACCCGCGCGAATGGATGGAGTCCATGAAGATCTTGCGTGGCATAACGAATGGTGAAGTGGCGACTTCAAGTGCAAGTGCGTGGAGCGGATGATGATGCGCACGTGGCACCGCGGCCTTGGTGACCTCAGCGCGCTGCGCTCCTCTCTAAGTGTCGCATATCACGCTCTCCAAATGCGCAAAGCTGATCTGAGCGGCGCTTTCCCCGGGACAGCGATCGTGCTCTAGTTTGTATGCCGCTCCCCCCTTGAACCTTGGCGGCCTTTCTCCATGGTGTCCGCTTGGCTAATCTAAGTGGCTCGCATTCGCCAATCCCCCCCGTTTCCGCCTCGACATCGGTTGCCGAGGTGTCGGCGCGTCCTGCCGCTCCCTGCGCCTCGCTGGCCGCTTGCCGACGCCCGCTGGAGGGAGGGGAGAGAGGGAAACAAGCGCATCATGCCGCCGGTGGCGCCGCCGACCACGCGCCTGCGGCTACTGCTCGCGCGTCACGCCCGCCTGCGGTGGGTGCGCGCGGCGTCCGTCGGGCAGGACGCGGCCAACAGATCGCGCGGGGCGACGGCGTACGACGTGGCGGGGCTGTGCGCTGCCGCTGGCGCGCTCGCGCTCGCCGGGACGGCTGTGAGCGCGTGCGCGACGGCGACGGCGAGTTCCGCCCCGATTGACAGCGCGGGGACTCCCGACCACGCGCCGGGGCGTCCGCGGGACAAGCGCGCGGGTCTGGCGCCGGCGCCCGCGATCGAGGACGAGTTCGAGATCATCGACGAGATCATCGGCGAGGGCGGCTACTGCGTGGTGCACAAGGGCCGCGACCGGCGCACGGGCGAGCTCGTGGCCGTCAAGATGCTGAGCAAAAACGAGACGTCGGCGCGCGAGTTCTGGAGCGAGGTGGACGTGCTGCGCGTCGCGGGGCAGCACCCGAACATCATGCAGCTGCGCGGCACATTCGAGACGGACGACTGCTGGTACATCGTGCAGGACCTGGCGCAGGACGGCGAGCTGTTCGACCACCTCATCTCCAAGGGCGCCTACTCGGAGAAGCAGGCGAGCACGGCCATGCGCGAGCTGTGCGATGCGCTGCACTACCTGCACCGCAAGGGCATTGTGCATGGCGACATCAAGCCCGAGAACATCCTGCTGCACCGCGGACGCATGTGCCTCGTGGACTTCGGCGTGTCGTTCCGTCTCGGAGAGCGGTTCTTCGGCGACTCGCAGCTCACGGGCACGGTCGCGTACGCAGCGCCCGAGACACTGAACAGCGCTTCGAGCAACTACAGCTACCAGGACGACCTAGTGGACGACGACGACGACGGACCGTCGCTCTACAAGCTCGGCCCCAAGGCAGACATGTTTGCGCTCGGCGTCGTGCTGTACATCCTCCTCTGCGGGGCGCATCCGTTCGACCCATACAACAACCTGACCGACGAGGAGGTACGCTGCCATGTTGATTGCCATCAGCAGGACCGACTACTGATTGCATTGATGTGTGTTACTTCCAGATCCGGCAACGCATTTTGAAGGGCAAGTTCCGACGCCAGTCGCGCGCGTGGCAAGCAATCTCTCCCCTGGCTCGTGACCTGATCGAAAAACTGCTGGAGATCGACCCAGAAAAGAGATTGAGCTCAAAGGAGGCACTGCAGCACCCATGGCTACTGCGTAACGCCAAGCTGAGTCGTGTCCCGCTCCGAGACTCCGCCGAGTTGCTGGAGAAGTTTCAGCGCGGTCGACGACGCCTGCGCGCGAGCATTCTTGGGGTCCTTCTCGTCGACGCGCTTGAAGAGGACGAGGCTTACTCTGGTCGTGACGAGAACCCGAGCAGCCTGAAGAAGGACATGGCGTGGGGACTGAGCTCGAGCGTGGAGGCGCTGAGCGAGAAAACGGATGCGCTACTGTCGACGCTGCACACGTTTGACAAGGAGTGGAAGGGGTTCATTACGAAGAGCGACCTGGCGCGCGTCAGCGAGATGCTGGGCACACGAATGAGTGAGAGCGACCTGAACGAGATGCTGGTCGGCGCCACGGGTGATCCCGAGAAGAAGCCATCGTCAGTCAAGTCGATCAGCTACGACAACGTGAAGATGACAATCTCCACGCTACGATCCGCGAGCTATGAGCCAGGGGAGGCGATCATTCGCGAGGGCAACGCTGCCGGGCACAATGTGTATCTTCTCCTGGACGGCGAAGTCGAAGTGTCATGCAAAAACCCTCTCGCCGGTGCGTCTGCGGAAGACTCGAGCGCGTTCGATGAAGCAGAGGCGTTTGCGGAGATGTTTGCCAACGAGTTCAATACGAAACAGCCAAACCCTGTGACAGCAGTGCGACCGCCGATCAGTGACGATATCACGCTGAAGCGGTTGCAGAAGGGCAGCTTCTTTGGTGAGATCGAGCTCGTCCGGCCTGACGGACGCTTCCACCCTCGCATCGCCACATACCGCTGCGCTGAGACTGCGTCGTCGGGGAAGAGCAACTCATCTTGCAAGGTGCTGCAGCTGGTCGCGAACGACTTTCTGAACATCAGCAACACGTACTCGTCAATCAACCGCCGGCTTGAGAAGAGCGCACGCCACCACACGCAGGAGCGCCTCATCAAGTGCGTGGAGGCTGCCAAAGGGTCGATCAAGAAGCGCTCGTTCGAGCCTGGCGAGTTCATCTACAAAGAGGGCGAGGTGTGCGACTCGTTCTTCATCCTGCTGGACGGACATGTCGAGGTGCTCAAGCAGAATGGCGAAGTCATTGTGGAGGAGCTGCATGCCGGCGACTACTTCCCGCTCGGCGTATCGGGGCAGACGCAGGATTTCAAGATCATCACGCGCCACTCGAGCGTGCGGTGCACGCAGCCGACGATGGTTGTGGAGATCGGCGGTGAGACCTTTCGGAGTTTCCTGCACAGCAACCAGTTCCTGGTGTCGTACTACCGCGACCAAGTGAAGGCTCGCGAGCAGCAGCGGTTAGACAGGCTCGGCCGGAAAGCGTGACTCCGGCAAGGTGTGTTGTATGTGAATCGAGCAGCTTGCCTGTCGAGTTGGTCGAGTTGGTCTCGACCCTCTTTTCTCATCACGAAGGGTCCTCTTCGCTTTGCTCGTCTGACTGATCCAGCGCGGTGAACGACAGCATGCTCTCGACGGCCTTCAACTCGGCATCGGCCAGGACGCTGGCGTAGACTTTATGCGGCGAGAACGCAGGGTGCAAGCCAGCGAACGGGTGGATCGCGTCGCCGAAGATCGCGTCCATGACGTCGCCGCCTGCGTTGTTCTCACCTGGTTCAATGCTGTTGAGGAGAGGGATCACGGCCAGCCCGCGCTGAAGGAAGTAGCGCAGCACGACAAGCGGCGCGGAGCCCAGCGGACGCGGCTCGCCATCGCTGCCGTCTCGGTCAGTGGACTCTGCCTCGTTCCGGTACAGCTGACTGGCGACGCGTGCCTCGACGTGAAACTCGACGCTTTTCTCCATCTCCTGGGTCACTAGATGGTGGAAGGTCAACGTCGCGTGCTGCTGGGCGATGCCCTCCCACACCTGCTTCCATCGCTCCCGCGGGGCCAGCGGCAGGTCGTCCAGCTGCGAGAACGAAAACCGAACCAGCACATCCACCCCGATACCGTGCGCGAAGGAGGTGTACGTGACGAGCTTCGTCGCCGCAGCGGGGTGCCTCGCACTGGTCGTTGCCTGCGAGACCCCGGCGTGGACGGCGAGCACGACTGGCGGGTCGCTCGGGAAAGATGACACGATCAGCTCCACGTCCTGGATGGTAAAGTCACTCGCGCCGACGTGCCGGACCATCCCCGCGTCTCGAAGCAGCAGCATTTGCCCCCAGTACTCGACCAGCACCCGCTTCCTCGCGAACAGCGAGTGCGAGTGCGCTGGGGGCAGCGTCCTGCTGTCCAGCAGCAGCACGTCGATCTGTCCCGTGCGCATCGTCGCCAGTGCATTCTCCACCAAGTGGCACAGCTTCCCCGCTCCACACGCAGCTGGTGTCGTCGCGACAATGGCAAGCTGGTTCCAAACAGCCCCGTGGTCCCCAGCGCTCCGCGACTCGACCACGCTCCGCACCAGGCGCAGTGCCGCCGCGTCCGCCACGTCCGGCAGCGCCAATGCCTTGCACTGGCCGCCCGCCAGCATCCGCACGAGCTGTCGCTTGGTGGTCTCCGTGCCGTCCGTGACGGAGAAGACCACGCGCTGCGCGTCCGTCAACACGCTGCGCCTCGCGGTCGCCTCGACGCTCCACATCGTCGATGACGAGCTCATTGACGTCTCTTCGCCATCTTGAACCATAACCTAAAGTGGTCCACACCAATTATATTGTAACAAACACAATTTTGGTGTGTCCCACATCAAGTGAGCTCCCCACGCCACGAGTGGCCACTAACGGAACAGGCAGACTCAGGGGGGGGGAGACGAGCATGGCGTTCGTGCTGGCGAAGGTGGCGACGCGCGCGGCGGCCCGGGCGGCGGCCGCTCCGTCCAAGGCCTCGGCTCGGGCGTCTGCGCGCTGCGCGTCGGCGGCGTTCTCGTCGTCGAGCAAGAAGGCGCAGGAGGGCGGCGAGGCGGCGGGTAGCGGCGATCTGTACGACCCGTACAAGCTGTACGAGGAGAAGACGGGCACGCGCGGGTACCGCGAGTTCAACCCGGACCTGTACGACAGCGGCGCCGAGTTCGTGTGGGAGGAGCCCGAGGCGCTGATGGAGGACAAGTCGTGGCCCGCGACGTCCAACGATCTCTTCACGGACCTGCTCAACGTGTCGGGCGAGCCGTTGAGCGCCGACAAGCAGCAGCTCGTGCTGAAGGAGGTCTTCCGCCGCTCGGGCTACGCGTCCATCAAGAGCGTCAAGCTGCCGGAGATCGGCGTGGAGATCCCCGCGGAGCACCCGGACCGCGAGGCGCTCGAGATCATGAAGCTGTCGCTGCTCAACAACGGCCGCATCGGCATGGACGACAAGGAGGAGATCCTCAAGTCGATCGTGGACGAGATCGACCACGTGCGGAAAGACAAGACGGTGCTCTTCAAGGGCCTCGAGTAGAGATCACCACGCGCGAGCGGATGCAGGCAGGACGCGGGGCGTGAGACGATCAGTAAGCAGGCACAGTCAAGAGCAAGAGCAGCGCGCCGACACGGCTGGAGCGCTTGCGGTCGTGCGTGTCTCGAGCGCGGAGCGAGCCGCCACCTCGGCTGGTGTTGGAATAGACGGCGTGTTGCTCTTCGTGGATGCGATGCATTTGCATATTCAGCGCTGCAGCTCCGGAGCACTGCACTTCACATCCAGCATCGTGATGAACCTCGTCCTCGGACTGCGACTTGCTGCTGCTGCTCGCGATCTAGCGCACGACATGACGCCGCTTTGCCGCTACAGCTTCCACCTGGGGCTCTAGTCGGATAGATCACCCCTTCGACGCGACGAGCAGCGTCTCCACACCGCTCCACCACCGTGATGCAGTGGTCGACACCTCGACGACGATGCAGCTTCGTGAGCGTCAATCGCCACCGCATCTGATCTTTTTGTCGGGTTACGTGCTCTTTTCCACCAATCCTCGCCCTTCCAGCTTTAAATCCGCCATGATGATTCGCTGTAAATGGTTAAATCCAACCTTTTCAGCCAATCACGTGTCTACCGCGAAAGAGACGTCGGAGCAGAACAATCACACGCACTTCCCATTCTTCGACGCGCACCCACAGGCCAAGTGATGGCGGCGCGCGAAGGCGTCGACCGCGACGGCGACAGCGCCATGGCATCCCCGCCCGCCTCCTCCTCCTCCTCCTCGTCCTTCTCCGCGTCCTCCGCGTCCGCGGAGCAGCGCCAGCGCGCCATCTGGAGCAGCCGCGTGCGTCGCGAGCTGGACAAGTGCAGCGCGTCTCCCTCGGCTGCTGCTTCATCCTCTGCGACTGCTTCTCCCGGCGACCAGCGGTCGCTGCCGTCAGGCGTCTCGCTGCGCAGCGCGCGCGTGGACGAGGCCGCGGGCCGCTGCACCGCCGAGTTCCACTGCTTCGTGCCGCTGCCCGAGGGCTCGGACGCGCTCGCGCTCGTGCCGCTGACCGTGCTCGTGGTCTCCATGCCCTTCTCGGCGCGTCGCGTGACGCGGGGCGACGCGCAGTTCCCCTTCCTCGCCCCCACGGTCGAAGTGCGCGCCGGCGGGCTGTACCTGCCGCAGGACATGCTCGTGCGCGAGAAGCCGCGGCTCGGCCTCGACGAGGACGACGACGAGGACGAGGACGAGGAGGACGACCACGGCGCCGTGATTGTGGCGCGGCCGCCCGGCCTCCGGTGGCTGCTGCGCCTGCCGCTGCTCGAGCGCTGGAGCCCGTCCAACACGCTACTCATGATCCTCGACGAGTTCTCCGCGCTCGTGCAGCATAGCGACCCGCAGCCTGCGGCCGTGGCGCGCGCGGATGGCGCCAGCAACGCGGCCGCGACCAAGAAGCCGCAGATGCGCATGCGTCGGCGAGACGTGCACGGCACGGTGTACCCGACGCAGGAAGTGGACCCGGCAACCAGCTCGCTCGTGGCCGCCCCCATGCTGCTGCAGTCCAACAACATCGCGCTGCTGGTGCCCGAGTCGCTCGCCGCGGCAGGGGACGACCCGTTCCTCTACGTGGTCGAGTTGATCGCGCTGCGAGACGTGGCGCGCGTCACCCCGCAGCGCGGCAAGTCGCTCACGCTCTTCTTCAAGGACCACCGGCTGCCGTGCCGCACATTCCTCACGGTGCACACGGAGGCCATCCTCGCCGACATTCGGCGCATGGTCGCGGCGTCCAGCGCTGGCGGCAAGCGCGGCCGCGACGACGCCAGCACCGCCGGCGGGTCGGCGCTGTCGCAGCTGCTGCCGTTCCTCACGACGGAGCAGACAGAGAAGGCCAAGGAGGTGCGTTCACGGCATGGTGGTCTACTGGCTAGCGGTCTCTAACTATCGTTGGTGTGTGCTGATACAGGTGTCGAGCAAGTTCATGAACCGGTTGGGCAAGTACGCGAGCTCCATGTCGCGGTTCCTGCGCGGAGAGGACGAAGCGGACGCAAACGGGAGGCAGGAGCCGGCGGCCGCCGACCCGCTTGCGCGCGCGTTCGCCGAGATCGAAGAGCAGAAGACCGCCTTCTTCCGGACGCCATCCAAGGCGCGCGTACGTGCGCTGTCGTGTCTGTGCGAGCGCCGCTCGAGTCCGAGTCGCTAACGCTCTCAACCTTATGTCTTTGGCGGGAGCAGATGACGGAGATCACGCGGCGATACCAACACATTGCCGAGCACTTTGCGCACCAGGACAGCCGCGAGGGCCACGTGGAGCGCGCGATCGAGGAGCTGCAGGCGTTCATCGAGCACCCCAAGGCGCAACGCATCCTGCTCGAGACGTGCGAGTACGAGCAGATGAACAAGGGCATCCGCGTCGGGCCGGCCTGACCGACCGCAAGCACCACACAGCACCAGTCTGCGTACAAGAACTCGACTTTAAGCCGTCCTCACGATGAATCCCGTTGACCTTCACATGTCGCTTTGCAGGCCCGGGATGGAGGCCAGGTACCGCATCATCTCCTTGACGACCTTCTTGTCCAACTTCTTCTTGCTCGCGTGCAGCTGCTGCAGCCGCTTGTACGCGCTCGCTACCTGTCGCTGCAGCGCCTTGGTCGCCGCAAGCTGCTTTTGGTACGCGTCCTCGTCCTTCTCGGTCGCGAGTGACGACTTGGACTTGAGCAGCTTGCGGCACTGCTGGTTGGCGCACCACAGGTCTTGCTGGGCACGTTTCAAGTCGTGGAGCGCCATGAACGACACGCCGCGGTAGTACAAGGCGCCGGCGTGGGTTCCATTGAGCTCGAGCGCGCGCGAGTAGCCCTCGGCGGCGCACTCGTGGTCGTGCATCCCCGACGCCGCCTTGCCCATGTTCATGAAGCAGTCCACTTGGAGACTGGCGAACGCGTCCAGGGTCTTGGTGTTCATTCGGAGGCGGAGGCGGTCCAGCGACACGATCTCCTCTTCCTCCTCTTCCTCCTCCTCTTCCTCCTCTCTGGCGTCTCCATTGGCGCCAGTGTGGGCTTCGTAGAGGACTTCGATGTGCACGTCGTCTTCGACATCGGCGACCATGGCATCCCGCCACTCGGACTTGCGACCTCCGCCGCGCACTCGCAGAACCTGAACGCTTGCTCCAACGCTGCATCTCGCGAGCTTGTCGGCTTTAGGCAGCGCCTCCAGCCGCTGTTCCTCACGTTGCTGCGTGACGCGCAGTACGAGCACCGCGTGTCGATAGAAGGCGCGCGCCGTTGGGAAGTTCCCGCGCCGGAAGAACCAGTTGCCGCGCTCCTTGAGTATCGCAGCTTCTTGCAGCGCCGCCTTCTCCTCCAGACGCTGATGGCCACCCGCATCGACCTCGGTGGGAAGTCCAACGAGACTAGAGCCGCGCTTCCTCTCCACCTCGTCGATCTCGGGGAATAACTGCTGCTGCTGCTGCTCACAGAGCAGCACCAAGTACGGGTCGCTCGCCAGACTGCCGGGCTTGAGCTCGGCGAACCGGCGCGCCTTCTCCAATGCGCCGCGTAGATGGACGCACTGAAGCAGCTCGACGCGACACACTGGCGCCTCCACGAGCGTCTGCAGCACGCGCGCGGCTTCTTCGAACGCGAGCGTCACACGGCTGAGCATGAGCCGGACGACCAACTCACACAGCGCGCTCACGGGGTTGCTCTCGTCTCCGCCGTCAATGTCGTCGGTGGCGTCGCACACTTGGACGACAATGCGGCGCACAAGCCGCACGGCGTTGGCCACGAGCGGCAGCTCGGCCTCACCGCTGGCTCCTGCCGCGCCAGACAGCGCTCGACCATCGACGGCGACTTGGACGATGGCGCGGAGAAGCTGCGACCGCAGCACGCGCTTGGCGTCCTCTCTAGCGCGCACGGCGCCACCCACTGCGTCCACGATCCCTCCTCGCACCGTCGCATCAGCCAGCGTCACGTACTGCTGCTTGAACAGGTCGAGGAAGTCCTCCCCGTCGCCTACAGAGGCCGTCAGCAGCGCCTCCGATGCCACCGCGGCGCGAGCCACCGACACGGCGGCCTTGGCCATCTCCGTCCGCACTCGGAGACCAGCGAACCGGTCGTGCAGCATGGCGTCCAGCAGCGTGACCAGCGCCTCGGCGTCTACCGGAGCCGCGGCCGCGACCCGAGCCACCGCTCGCCACTTGACCACCTGCAGCTCTCCGTCCTCGTCGTCCGCCTGCCCCTGACTGTCTACAAGCCGCACGAGCAGCTGGACAAGCGATGCATTGGCAGGTCAGTGTATCCGCCTCCATACGAGTCGGTCTGTTGCTCCTATTGAGTCGCCACCTGATCGTCCATGGCCGCGCGCGCCACCACCACGTCCTCCGCCCGCTCCGCTACCGTCTGGAGCGCCGCCATCCGCTCGTCAGAGCCGCGTTCCTCCACGCCGAGCGCCACTGCGAGCGCCTCCGAGATCTGCATGGCCATCGCGGATGTCCTTGTGCTTGACAACCAAGTCAAATCGCAGTACAGTGGAAGAGCAGTTGAAGAGCGATACACTCACACTTGGAGAGCATTTTTCGGTTCAACTTGATTCATTGGCAACACACACTTCGGCATCGCGTCCTTGCTGCTCGCTTCACGACATGGGGCTCGCAGCGCTGCATGTTGCTGGGGCTTAGAAGAACGAGTGGTCCGAGCCAAAGGGCCGCGAGAACGGGTCTCCGCCGCCTCCTCCTCGGCGGCCGCCACCAAAGCCGAGGCCCGGGTTCAGGTCGTCGTCGCGCGGCATGCGCAGGTGGTCCGGGTTCGGGTCGCCGAAGGGGAGGCTGGGCGACGGACCACCGAAGGGAGGACGCGTCGGCCCGAAGCCCGAGCCGGAGGGAGGCCCGAACGGGTCGAAGCGCGCGCCGGGCACAGGGCCGGCGCCCGGGTCTCGGTGACGCCCGAACAACGCGTGGTCCGGGCCGACCAGCATGCCTCCGGAGCCGCCGCCGAGGGTAGGAGGAAACAGATCGCCACCGCCGACCTGACGCGACTGAAGAGTGAGCAAGTGCGTCAAGAATGGTGCGAGGCGAGAGGATGCGTACCGAAGGGATGGCGAACGGGGGCGGGGCTCGGTCCGGCCCGAGAGGGTGGAAGCTGGGCAGTCCGCGCTCAGGGACAGCAGCGGCAGCCTCCGCCTCGGGCTTCTTCTTCGGCTTCAGGCCCTCAATAAACGGCTTGAAGCGAGCGCTCAGCTCCGGTAGGTTCTGCAGCGCCTCCGCCGCCAACACGTTCTCGCCAGCCGTGCTCTTCACGTGCGTGTCCGCGCTGCACGACGCCATTGATCGCTTCAATCAGTAAAGGAGCCACTGCCAACGTTAGGAGGCGGGTGGGTTCGTTACCTGAGTTCGATGGAGCTCGAGTGGTTCTTGTCGTCCGACAAGTACACCTCGAACTTGTTCCCCACAAACAGACCCTGGACATGCAAGCCTCGACGTCAGCACCACAGCGCAGCCAACAGCAGCCCGCCGAACGTATCCGCACCTGCAGGGAGAACGCCATCTTGGCGTCGTTCGGGTGCGTGTACCGCGCGTTGATCAGCCCGTTGGCGCTATTGGCGTCCCAGTCGCTGGGCAGCGCAAACGCCTCCTTGCTGCCGGGCGTCGACTCGAACCCTGGGCAGCACGAGCAGCATCGCCAATGCATCAGCGAGTTGCCAGCCACGGCACAAGTCGTGTCGGGTACACTCTTCCGCGCTTGAGCCTGCCATGAGGCGTACCTGCTTCCAGGATCAGCGCGTGCACCGCCACGAACAGTGCGTCTCTGGGTCGCTGGACGCGCACGGCTTGCTGCCGCAGCAGCGTCGCCACCTCGTCCTCCGCCTGAGCCATGGGGACATCCAGCGCGTCGGTCGCCGCCGCAGGGGCTTGGAACGCGTCTAACGCCGCGAGCATGTGGCTCTGCGCGCCGAGAGAGGGACGTCAGTGACGCGCGCGATCTCCGCTTTCGCATCGTAGGGCTCTACCTTGAGCGCCGCCGACGAGAGCGCCGCCACGAAGCCGCGCAGCTGGTCCTTCTCACGTTCAAGCTGCTGCATGTTGCCTTCTTCAATCGGAATGCCCGTTGAGTCTTTCGTGGGTCAATGCGACTTCGGGTGGACCACACCACATGCAAAGATTGCGATTGTTGCACCGTAATATTGCACCAAAAATGTGATTTACAGCAGCATCTTGCCCGTCTTGGCGTCGAGCTCGGGCCACCACGCGGGCTGGTACGGGACGGCCTGGAAGCGCCCGTCGAGCGTCGAGAAGCTCGCCAAAGGCTTCTCGCCGTCCTCGCCAGACAGCAGATGCTCCAGACGCATCATGGCCACGGCCGCGTTCACGTCTGCGAGGTGAAATAGCGACTAAAGTGTCAGAGCTTTGGTAGGTGGTTGAGACGCCTCGAGCAGGCGTCGACAACGCACCTTTGCCAACGTTCAGGATGGTGCCGACGGCCTTGGAGGAGCCCGTCTTGACGATCTTGTCGCCCGCGGCGGGAGCCTCGCCGTCCCAGCTCGCAGCGTCCGCGAGGAACTGGCGGAGCGGCTCGAGGCCCTGCGTGTCGAAGCGCTGGAAGGCGAGCTCGCTCAGCGCCTTGACCACGTCGTGATTGCTGGACGGGACCAGCGCCACCGGCACGAAGCGCTTGCGGACGTTGCCCTTGAACTGCGTGCGGGCCGTGAGCTCCTGTCCCACGTAGCAGCCCTTGCGGAACGACACACCGTGGAGCAGCTCCAGGTTGCTCTCGAGCGGGATCCCATCGCTCAGCTCGCTCCTAGACTCGTCAGGCCCAGCATTAGGACGACACATGACCAAGGAACGACCGAGTTCACGTGAACTCACCCCTCCGCTGCTCCCAGGACGATGCGGTGGTCCGAATACGCAGCCTCATCGAGCTCCTCAAAGTGCTCAGGCAGGTTGACTGCTCACGGACATGGTAGATCGGTCAGTCTGATCCACTCGGTGCGATCGCAAGGATGAGCCACGCAGCTTCAGCAACGTACGCTTCGTGTCGGACGGCAGGTACGCGCGCACGCCAAAGGCGGCACCGCGCGGGTCCTGAACGATAACGCCTTCCTGCGCGTCGGCGATCGGGTTCAGCTCGCGAAGAGCGTCCACCCCGCTCGCGCTTGATGCAGCGCTCCAACTGGCGCCGTCCACCTTGGCCGTGAATGCAGCGAACGTGCTCATCGCCTCGCTCTTGTCCTCCATCGCCACCTTCATGCGCAGCTTGTAGCGCTTCCAGTGCTTGAGCAGCTCCTCCTCGACCCGCGCGTCGTAGTCCACCAGCAGCGTTTCCTCCTGTGCCACGACCAGCAGGATCAGCACCACTCCAGTTGGCGTTCCAAGTCGCCAGCCAGCGAAAGAGCGCGCGCACCGCAAGCTTGACGACGCTGCAGTCGCCCACGACGCGGCCCTTGGTCGTCAGGAAGGCGCCGTACAGCGCGTCGCCAGGCCGCGCCACTTGGCGCATGTCGTTCGTGAGGATCGCCTGCACGAACTTGTCGGCGTCCGCGCCGCGCAGCTGCATCAGCCGCCGGCCCGCCAGCCGGGCGGCGCCGCTCCTCCGCAGCACCGACCCGCTCATTGTCTACAGTACGAACTGCGTGCTTCCACCGCCGCTTGCTGCTTCCGCCGCGCTAGACCGATCCCGATCGGCCCGACTCGGGTCCCGAGCTCGTCCGTCACCTATCAACCAAATGCGCAAATGAGTCGGCCCAACGCAATCCATAAAAATAGAGTGGACCACATGACGAATGATTACGATTCAAGTTCGCATCGCTGCGAACCTAATGCGAACCTACTGTCCGTTCCACTAATTCCGACCGGCGCATTGGCCACGTGAGGGGTTCCAAAGCCCAAGCCAACGCCAACACCGAAGCAAGCCACCGCGATGGGGGAGCGCGGGTTCGCCATCAAGGCGGACGCGACCAAGGCGGCGTGGGACTCGGACGAGTTCCCGCAGCTGTGCGAGACGTGCCTGGGCGACAACCCGTACGTGCGCATGATGAAGGAGGCCTTCGGCAGCGCGTGCAAGATCTGCACACGCCCGTTCACGGTCTTCCGCTGGAAGCCCGGCAAGCGCGCACGCTACAAGAAGACCGAGATCTGCCAGACCTGCGCGCGCATGAAGAACGTCTGCCAGACGTGCGTGCTCGACCTGCAGTACAACCTGCCCGTGCAGGTGCGCGACACCTTCCTGGCGCGCGAGGCCGGCGGCGGGGACGCCGGCAACTCGGCGGGAGCGCTCGTGGACGTGCCCGAGAGCGAGGCCAACCGCGAGTGGTTCGCGCAGCAGCACGCGCGCATGCTCGAGCAGGAGGGCGCCGTGTCGGCGTACGGCAAGGTGGCCAGCCACAGCAGCGCGCTGCTGCAGCTCGCGCGCAAGGAGCCCTACTTCAAGCGCAACCGGCCGCACCTCTGCTCCTTCTTCGCGCGCGGCGAGTGTAACCGCGGCGACGAGTGCCCCTACCTGCACGAGATGCCGCGCGACAAGAGCGACCCGCTGGCCAAGCAGAACATCAAGGACCGCTACTACGGCAAGAACGACCCCGTCGCGCGCAAGATGCTCGGCCAGGACAAGCGCCACGGCAAGGACGGCAAGGACGGCAAGGACGGCAGGGACAGCAAGCGCCGGCAACCGCCTCCGCCGTCGTCTAAGCCCAAGCCTCCGCCTCCGCCTCCGCCAGGAGCCAAGCCGCCGCTCCCTGCCGGCCCGCCGCCGGTCGCGAGCGAGGAGGCCAAGGCGAGCCGCTAGCGACGCGTTGACGGCTGGCTGCTTGCATTCCCTCACGCTCTCACTAGCTCTAGTCTTTGACCTCCCGTGCATGTGCAGACCCGATAACCGCCCGGCCGACTGGCAATCGCAATCGAAGGTGCCTTAAATACTCTCTCACGTGATGAGCCCCCCGCGCTTCATGGCGACCGAGTTCTCGAGCGTCTGCGCCTGCGTCTCCTGCGCCTGCAGCACCAGCTCGCGCATCTTGCGGCGGTAGAACTCGCGCGCGTGCTGCGGACTTGCCGTCGCCGACGAAGAAGAGGAGGCAGCGTCCTGCCGCCGGTCCTCCTCGATCTCCTCGCCGTCGCGCTCGACGATCGCCTCGCTGCGGTAGTCGGCGCGTTGACGCCGATGGCCCAGGAGACTCGCGGGCTCCGAGTTGCGCGTCTCGACCAGCGGAGACCGCAGGAAGTGTTGCAGCGCCAGCTCCTTCTCGCGCTCCTTGATGGCGGCCACGGCGTTGCTCGCAAGCGTCTCCATGCTCCGCAGCATGGCCTGCAACTCGCGGTCCTCGCTCTTGTGGATGCCCACGCGCGAGTCGAAGACGGCGAGCGCTCCGAGCCACTGGCCGCGGCCGTCCACGAGCAGGACGCCGGCGTAGAAGCGCGCTTGCTGCGGGCCGGCGACGATGGGCAGCTGCTGGAAGTCGAAGGCGAGCCGCGCTGAGGCTGCGGCTGCGTTGCGTGTCGCGACCGACCGGCGCAGCGCCAGCACGGGCTCGCACGACTTGAGGTTGGGCGCCACGTTCATGAGCTTGTGGCTGCCACGCACCTTGAGGAAGTGCTCCATGCGAGCCGCCAGCTCGTTGCCATCGTGGGTGCCGGCGGCGGCGTCGTCCTCCGGATGTTGGCAAGGCGTGGATGCGCGCAGACATGAGGAGAAACCGCTCGAGGAGAGCTGCTGCTCGCGGAACAAGGACAGTGCCGCGTACTTGGTGCCGCACAGTGCGGCCGCCTGGGCACACAGCTCCACCAGGATGCCCTGCACCTCTTGTGGCTTGGAGATGCCGCGCGGAGTCAGAGGGATAGCGCTAGACGAGGCCTCACCACGCTGGTTCGGGCTACCGGGAGGCGCTGCGGACGCGTCCAATACTCGTCGAGGCAGCTTACTGCTGGCGTTCTCGTCCACCGAGAGCCGCTGCCACCGCTGCATGGGGCTTCGGGCCGTCGGCGACGCGCTCGACAGTGCCTTGGCACGGTGCGTGCTGCCTGGAGCGGTCGGAGCGTCAGTCGCGTCGCTGTGCCCGGCGTTGCTGCTGCTACTGCCAGTCCAGCGGGACGGTGTGCCACCGACTGCGCGCCAGACGCCGGGCATCGGCGACGGATACGCGTGCGACTTCATCGTGGGCGTCGTCGCCACGGCCTTGGCCGCCAGCCGCGCGCCGGTCTCGCTGTTGTGCGCGGCAAACTTGGACGCGAGCGAGTGATGCTCGGGCGTGGGCTTGGGGCAGCTCAACGCCTGCGAGACGATGTCTCCGGCGGTGGAGAACCTCCTCCTGCTCTCGATCGAAGGCGTCGGCGTCGCCGGCTTCCCATCCCGCTTCGGCGTCTTGGAACCTGCCGCGACGGTCGGAGTCGTCGGCGCCGGCGTCGTGGAGCTCGTGTTGATGCTCGTGACTCTCCTCCAGTCCATTCTGCTGCTCCGATGGCTGCTCTGGTTGCTCGCCGCGCTGCTACTGCTGCTAGCCGCGGCCACAGCGGACGAAGACGGAGGGGAAGAAGACGCCTGCAGCGTCTGGAGCCGGAGGCCGTCGGTGGACGCGTCGCACTGCCTGCAGATGCGCAGCACGGTCGGGCCGATCGTGGGCAGGTCGGCGTCCTTGTGCACGGAGCAGTCGCGGCAGATGACCTCGCCGCACAGCCGGCAGTGGTGCCGACGCCGCGAGAGCTGGTGGAAGCGCCGCGAGCACGCGGCGCACTCGGGCCGGGCCGCGTCGTCCACCCAGCGCGAGGCCCGCAGCGCGTCCAGCCGCAGGCTCATCTTGTACGCGTCCACGGCGTTGCGCAGGCGCTCGACCCGCCGCGCCATCTCGAGCGCCACGGCCTGCAGCGCGCGCGCCTGCCGGTCCCCACGCTCCTGCGCCACCGACATGAAGAAGACCACGTCCGTGCGCTCGCTGCTGTCCGTCGGGTAGAGCAGGAAGCCTCCGAGCGGCACGCGCGCGCGCACGAGCCGCTGCGACTCGAGTAACTCGGGGCAGCAGCGCGTCTCGACCGACTGGAACAGCTTGTACGCCGCCGGCATCTCCGTCTCGGCGTGCAGCCCGTCTCGCACACGCTCGAGCCGTGGCGAGCCACCACCACCGCCGTCGCCATCGTCGTCGTCGTCGTTGTTGTTGTTGTTGTACACGCCGCTGTTGGCGGCGAGCTCATCGATCGAGAGGCGACGCGTGTACTCCTGCAGGCAGAGGTCGCAGTCCGAGACCATGGGGCTGCTGCACCTGCACACGAGCCAGCGCACGGCCAGAGACTCGGCCTCCGCCGCCGCTGCTCCCGCATGACCAGCCGAGCGCGGCCGGTCGTGGTGGCTCAGCACGGTCGCCTCGGCCACGACGCCGCCGTAGATGATCTTGGTGAACGACCGGTGCGCCGTCAGTACGGACGCGTCCAGCGTCTTGAGCACCGCGTCCAGCGGCGCGTCGACCGTCACGCTGCTGCGCACCGAGTAGACGCTGCGGCTGGCCGAGCCGCTCCCGTCCGACTCGCTGCCGGTCAACGCGGTCGCGCTCGCGCTCGTGGCGGAGCCTGACGCCGTGGACGCGTCCGCCTCGAGCTGGATGGCTGCCATCGACGGCTTGGCCGGCGGCAGCTTTCGCAGCACGCGCTGGAGCCGACCGCCGCCTCCCTTGTCCCACACGCGCGCCGCGCACTTGCCGCTCTTGACTCTCCGCCAGGCGTGCGGCCCGCCGACGCTCTTGCCGTCGGCCGGACGCCACGAGCACTCGCTTAAGAGCTGGGGCAACGCCGTCCGCGCCGCGTCGATCCCTGCGGCGATCTGCTCGCGCGTCATGGTGAAGGATGCGACGTAGCTGCCCTGGCCGACGCCGTCGGTCGCGACGGCCACCGGAGGAGCCGGCGGGTGCTCTTCCTCGTCCACCAGAGGCTTGTCCCGGTCTTCGTCCCGCGCGTCCGGCTGTGCGGCTGCGTCTCCGATGGTCATGGACGCCCAGCGCACTGGCCCACCCGCCGGTCGTGTCGGGCACGTGGAGAATGGCCGTCTGACTGGCCTGGGAGCGAGCTGAACACTCGTGGCGAGAGAGGAACGATCGCTCCGGCGGCTGTTGCTCTTCCCCTGCGCGTGGCGGCGGAAGGAACGAGCGCGGAAGCGCAGCAACAGCGGAGACCGGTGGTGGCGAAACGACGCGGAGGGTGGAAGGCAACGGCCAGCGGCGCGCCGAGGGCCGGGACGAAACGCCGTGGACCGATGCGAATGGCCGACAGGCGCTGTTGCTAGCTCGCGGCTCACCCTGCTTGTCGTCTCCGTGCCGTGGGTCGTAAAGGACTTGAGGGTTCAGCGTTCCCGTCGGACTCGCGACCGGATCCCCTCGAGCACTTCAAGTTGAAGCGCGCGGCGGTGCCGATCCAATCGCCACCGTCGAGTCCGAGCCACGAGCACGGCAGTTGAGGGGCCAGCGGCGATGGATGGGGAAGGCCCTGCGGGACTCCATGGACGGACGGACGGGCAGAGGCAAGCGTGAAGGCAGCAGAGCCATCGGCGGCGCGAAAGAACCGCGCGGGAGGCGGAGGATCGCGAGTTGTCCACATGTACCAAGGCCGACGTGTATTCTATATCAAAACGGGCGCGCCGCGACGCCGACTTGTGTCTACGAGCCTCTGCTGCATTCGCTAGTCTGTCATCAGTCTATAAAGGTGCCCATCGGGAGCGGACGGGAGGGAGCGGCGCTCGTGCCGCGCTCTCGCCTCGAGGCGTCTGCTCTGCGCCGGACTCGCCACCGCCTTCCAAGCGTCCGTCTCTCCTCTGCCTGCTTGTCGGCGCTGCTTCCTCCGTCTGCCGAGTCTTCCGGCACTCACACACGACACACACAACGGGTGGGCCGCACAGAGCGGCGCGGCCCGCCCCACTGGCCGGCCGGCTAGTTGCCGTCGCTGTCGCCCGCCTTCTTGCCGGTCGGCACCACCTGCTGCAGCCAGATGCGCGTCTTGTAGATCGCGAACAGGTCGCGCACGAGCTCGCGGAAGTCGATGCGGCTGCCGTGTCGACACCACACGTCAGTGACTCCGAGAGGGTGAAGTGAGTAGGCGAGTGCAGTGCCACGCACCGCTCGGCCTCGAAGAAGAACGTGAGCTTGTGGCGGTCGAACTGGTACTCGGCGTCGATGACGTTCATCGGCAGCAGGCGCTGGCGCACCTTGCTCTTGCACACCTCGAACACGTCCTGCTCCTCCTTGCGCTGCATCGACCGACGGCCGTCAGACTCCAACACACACCACACCACCGAGTGAGAGAGAGGAAGCAGCCACCGACCTGCTCGCTGAGCATCTCGCACTCGCGCTGGCTCGCGACGCCGATGATCTTCTTCACCGGCAAGTCGTGGCGCTTGGGGCGGGACGCCACGGCGTCCTCCGCGCCGCCGGCGTCGCCGTGGATCTTGGCCAGGTCCGTCGTGCGCTGCACGATGCGTCCGATGTCCTCGCCCCGGTCCGCTTCGACCTGCGCGATCACCCACACCGTCAGCGACCGACCACCGTCCCCTAAAGTCCATGCAGCACTCACCTTGACGTATTCGCCCGGGTTGTAGATGGCGCGGCCGGCAAACACCTCCTGCCGGCCGCGCTTAAACTCGACGTCGTAGTACGCTTCGGGCCGCGGCGACGTGGCGTAGTGGCCGCCAGAGCCCGAGGACGGCCGCGCGTCCGGTGGCAGCGGTGGCGCCGGCGCCACGTCCATGCGGCCGCGTGGCCAGTCGAACGACACGCCGGCCGAGTTGCTGCGGCTGAGCGACGGGTAGCCCACGGCCGGGCCCTCGGCGAACATCTGCTCGCCCTCCATCGACTGGCTGCGGCCCGGGCGGCCGGGGAAGTTGCCGTACTCCATGCTGTACGAGCGCATGCCTCGCCCGCTGTGGCCTCCTCCTCCTCCCCCTTGGCCTCCTCCCTGCCGGCTCTGCTGCTCGTGCTCGACCGGGAACGACTCGCGGTAGGGCGGCGCGACGAACGCGTCCGTCGAGTACCGGCGGTAGAGCATGGGCGGGCCGTACTGCATCACCACGAGCATCAGTCGCTTGCTGCTAGTTCCCTGGCAGACATGAGAAGAAGAGAGGCGTGTACCTGGTGGTACTGGTGCATGGGCGAGTCGGACGGGATGGTGACGCGCGGCGGACGCACGCCCGACGGCGGCGGCTGCGCCTGGTTCATGTGCTGCGGCGGGTGCTGGCCGCGCGGGCCGCCGTGGAAGCTGCGCAGCGTCGGCGGGTAGTCCTGGGGCATCCCCGGCGGCATCTGCTGGCTCGGCATGGGCGTGAACTGCTTCCCGTACGGACTCGGCGGCGGCTGGAACGCGGCGGCCCCGTACGCCGCCGAGTACGAGAAGGAGCGCGCGCGCAGGCGCTGCATGGGCTCCTGCGGCGGCGGCAGCGGCGGGTTCACCTCGAACGGCGGCCGGCTGAACGTCAGGTCCACCGAGGACGCGCGCATGTCCTTGGCGCTGGGTGGAGGCGCACAGAGCGGGGGATTAGCGTCGACTGACAAGGGAGAGAGAGCGACCAAGGCCGTGGGTCCCTACCGGGTGCTTCCTCCGCGGAAGTCGTCCTCGAACTGGTTGCCCGGGTCCCTGCAGACCGCCAGCGCGACGGGGTTAGCGGCCGACCGCCACACAGGACAGACACGAAGCTGAAGAGAGCGTACTCGAGCAGGAAGGCGCTGCCGAAGACATCCAGGGGCGGCGGTGGACTCTGGCCGAGGCTGTGGCTCTGGCTGTCGAGCTGGTTGAGGCCGCCGAAGCGCGGCGAGGTGAGGAACTCCTCGTCCTGCAGCTGCCACGTGGCCGAGTCCTTGCGCGAGCTCAGCACGGGCGACTTGACGTGCGCCAGCGAGTTGGCGCGGGCCGGCGCCGGGCTCTCAGCCGGCGGAGCCAGCGCCGGCAGCGCGTAGGCCTGGGCGTAGGCCGCGTCGGCGTCCAGCGGCGGCGGGGGGAGCCCGGCCGGAGTCGTCTTGCTGCTGGCGGTGGCGTCCACCTCGTCGTCCGACGAGGACGAGGACGAGTCGTAGAAGGACGAGCCCGAGGACGACAGGCAGGCCGTGACCACGTCCCGCAGGCTCGGCGAGTGCTTGAGCGGCCGGGCCGAGCCCGAGCGGCCGCCCGAGCTCAGCGCCGGGCTGCTGGCCATCCGCAGAAACGCGGGCGGCGTGTCCGCGGCGGACGACAGCGACGAGGACGAGGCCGCGGACGCGGGCGGCGGAGGGACGGACGCGGCCGTGAGCCGGCGGCCCAGCGGGCGCCAGGACCCCGCCGCAGCCGCGGGCGACGAACCCGTCGAGGACGTGAGCGACTCGCTCATGGACCCGCCGCGGGGCTTGCGGCCGCCGGCCAGGCCCTCGGCCGCGACCCGGAAGGCGCCGCCGTCGAACGTGTCGGCCGCGGTCGGGGCCGGGGCCGGGGATGCGGATGCGGCCGGGGGCTTGCTGAAGGGGGACGCGGCCGGCCCGCGGCCGGGCGACTCGGTCTCGGGCTCGTCCTCGGCCGTGGACAGCGCGCGCACGCTTGTGGACAGGAACGCGGCCCAGTCCTCCTGCGGCGGCCGCGCCGTCCCCAAAAAGTCGAGCGACTCGTGCCGCGTGCGGTGCATCGTCCTCGCGTCTGCGGATCTGCGGATCTGCGGATCTGCGGCCGGGGGCGGGCCCTGGGATCTGCGGTGCGTCCGCAGGGGCGGGGGTCGGTTGCGGGGCCGCGCCGACGGGCGGGCGTGAGAGCAGTGGGGGACGCGGGGAGCGGCGGCTTGTTTGCGGTCGGGCCGCGGGCGCCTTCAAGGTGCTGTGGTGCGGTCAGGCTCCGGTCGGGTGTCAGTCGCGACTTGGTTTCTGGTTCCAACGTGGGCTCTTTTACCCCACGGTTGGACCGAGCATACAATTCCCAAGTCGAAAGGGAGAGAAGAATTGAAAACCTTCGCAATCTCGGGATCGTGCTATTACAGCGGAGGTTTTGCGATTTTGGGTGGAAAAACTGCGGACGCAAGCTACTAAAAAAATAGAAGGTGTCAATATGGCGTGCTGTTATCATAAAAGTCGCCGGACGTTTCTATGCAGGCGACTGGTGTCGACCGCATGGACGGCATCTATGGTGGAGCCTGAAGCTGTCGGCACCTGTGCAAATGCAATGGCGGTTCATGGGTCGGGACCAGTTGAGGAGATCTTTAGGCGCGGCCCGGCGCGTCCGCAGACCACAATGGGCGTGGATCCCGTCCGCGGTTTCGATCTTCCCGGTCGGTCGGTCGGTCGCTTGTCACAGGGTTCTAGTGGAACACGACGTCAACGTTGCTCGTAAAATCTTCCCACCAACTCGTCCTTGAACCTTTGCAACAGTCACCACCAAACACGGAACTCGTTGGCGTTTGTCGGCCGACAGCTCGTGCTGGTGTCGGGTGGCCGCGCTGTTGCCTCCGAGGCACGTGGCGGAGCGAAGACGGTCGTCCGAAGCCTCTCACACGACCGGTGGCATGCACTGACGAGCTAACTCTCCGTGTTGGAATCGCGCTTGACCCTCACGAGCGTCTCCCGGTAGCGACCAGGCTGACGATAGATGAGCGCTTGGTTCTCGCGTGCAGACTGGTCGCGATGGTGAATCGCCTGGAGGGCTCGGGTCTTCTCTTCGTCCTGGGCGTCCAATGGTGTCAAGAGGTCGCCAAGTCGTTGAGAAGCGTCTGTTTATTCGTCTCTCCATCCCGGGGAAGCTCGAAAATGGGTCGGCAGCAAGGTGCTGTCGACAGCCATCGAGGTCTCTCCGTGGTTTCGTGGTCCCCAGTCGTTGGCCAGCGTGTCGACAGCATCCTTCCCGCTGTGGCGCATACAACATGCGGCATGTTCAAGGTCGTTGATGTGCGTCCGAGTTTACCGGTAAAATGTAGTTCCAAGTTCTGATCGCCAGATCTGGGAGGGGTAGGTGACCAGTTGATGTTACTTCACCTTGAACTGGTCGGCCATAGTTTAACCAAGTGAGCAATCCTGGTCGCTACCTCCCGTTCCCCCCGAGAATACATACCCACTGTATTTTTCGAGGGTCGCCATCCGTGTCAGGTCTGATTCACGAGAAGACTGTTGAATCGCATCCCGCCCATTTACACTACTGAAGGCAACCAATTTACGCCAAGAGACCTCGGCATACGAACTTCAAGTCAAACGCCGCGCCTCTTGGCAAAGATCCGCATGCCCCGACGACGACACCACCACGCGCATGACATGCCGCCGACCGTCTCCTTTCGTCTCGGCACTTGCGATTCGTTCCGCCCCGCTCGTCGCTGGAGTTCCCATTGCGCGGATCGGATCGGATCCGGCGTCCGACCAGCGAGAGTCTCGCGCGAGGCGCGGCCGTTCACTCGGAAGGAAATCCAACGAGTCGCCGCGGCCCCGACGCCTTACCAGGTGCTGTGGACAACCCGGACGTGTCCACGCCACGTCTTCTGCTGAAGCCTGCGCTGCCTTCCGACCCGCCACCGACCGCATCACATCTCCGTGTCACTCCCCTCTCCAGACCCGTCAGTCGGGCTGGTCGGTCGCCTGCTCGGTGGAGTCGCGGCGGCCGCGTCCTTTCGTTCCGGATCGGGGCGGCGCCGCGCTGGACGCAGCCGCGCGAACGCGATTCCCCTCCTGTCATGGAGCGCTCGCTCCCTGCTTCCTCCGCGCCGTGCTTCCTCCTTCACGGGCTGCTTGCTTTCCATCGGAACCCCGCCGTTCCCCACGCGTTCAGAAGACACCACCAACGGTGGGATACGATTGAGGCACCACCCTTCTTCCATCCAGCATCATTCCTCGAACGAATCTTACTTTCACCAAGTGAACAGTCAGAAAATCCGCGGAAATGAAGCGGAATACTGCTCGTATTCCGCTGCCCCACGAAGCGTCCGGGTGGTTCTTCTGCACTTCCCGAACCGCCGCGGACGGACTGGCGCCTCCCTGTGCGCACGCGGCGGCGACGGCCTCTGCGGACGACTCCGGACGCGCTCGCGGGCACCGCCTCGACGCTCAGTCAGGGACGCGGCCAGGGCCAGCGCTATTTTAACAGCGCGGCGCAAACGGCAACGCCGAGGCGAGGCGAGGCTCCAGCACCAGGCGGCAGGTTATTGTTAGCGCGGCGCCTCGCCTGCGGACCTTAGGACGCACGGACGCAGCCAGCGGACCGGCGACGGTCCGGCGCCTTCCCGGCGCGAGAAACTACTTTTGGATTCCTGCCGCCCTCGGGCCCTGAGCTGCGACTGCGGCCGGCGGAAGACGGCGGCGCCACGGGCCGCCGCAGACGCAGACGCAGACGCCGCGGACGCAAGCAGCAGCAGCAGCAGCAGCAGCATCAGCAGCAGGACAGCGACAGCACCGCCGAGGACGACGCCGAGCAAAACACGGCCGGCAGCTCGACCTTCTCGGCCGGGAGCACCTCCGCACGCGGGGCGGTCGCCATGACGGGCGACGCCAACGCGACGCCCGCGAGCCCCGCGGCGCTGGCGACGGCGGCCGCGACCGCCGCCGCCGCCGCCACGAGCGCCAAGTCGTCGGGCGGCACGCGGCCCAAGCGCCACGGCCTCTCGCGGCTGCTCAAGCGCCGGCCGTACGGCGAGCGCCGGTCGCGCGCCGTGGCGCCGGCTGAGACCAACCCGCCGAGTGCCAGCATGGGCCGCAACTCGCAGTACCAGCATAGCGGCGTGCCCAGCCACGCGCTGGCCAACCGGCGGCGCCGCGCGGGCACGAGCGAGTTCAACCGCGTGCGCGACGGCAGCGTGGCCAACCTGCGGCCCATGCAGCGCCTGCGCCTGGCGATCGGCGAGTTCATGCGCCAGCTCTACGTCGAGGTTTTCTTCGTGCTCATCGTGCTCGCCTACGGAGTCTTCGTGCTCGTGCAGATCACCATGGGCGACGACACGCTCACACAGTATAAGACGGCTGTCGACGTGACGGACATCACGGTCGGCTCCATCCTGCTGCTCGAGATCACGCTCAAGCTCTTCGCCTACGGGCTGCAGTACCTGCGCAACGTCTGGTCGCTCTTCGACGCGCTCGTCATCATCGCCAGCTTCGTGCTCGGCATCGTCGCGGCCACCGGCACCTCGTCGATCGTCCTCGTCAAGGTGCTGCGCCTGCGAGTCATCCTGCGCGTGCTGCGCGTGCTCGTCGTCTTCGAGCGCGTCAAGCAGCGCTCGCGCGCCATGAAGTTCGTGCACAAGGGACCCATCACGTCACCCGTCGAGCACGTGCTCCGGGTCCTGAACGAGCTGCGCTTCCACCCGGCGCTGCGCGCGTCGCTGCGCGACGAGATCGAGTTCGCGATCGACGCCATCAAGAGCAATAAGCTATACGACGCGAACGAAGCGTTGCTAGCCACCGGCGTCGACGACGACACGCAGAACTGGCTGCGCGGCGAGCTGCTCAAGATCAACGACACGAGCAAGGTGCTGCCGGACGCCGAGGACGACGACGGACCCGGCACAACCGATGACGAGGGCGGGACCGGCCCGAGCGCCGACAACCAAGGTGGTGGCGGGACGGCGACGGTCGCTGCTGGCGCTTCGAACGGACGGAATTCGCTCGCGCCGGTCAAGCGCGGACTGACGATGAAGGAGCTGCTGCCGCCGATCGATGCCGCGTCCGAGTTCGAGCTGCAGAACTTGCTGCAGAACGTGACGACCTGGTCCTTCGACGTCTTCCGCGTGCACTCGATCTCGGGCGGGAACGTGCTCTGCCACGTCGGGTACCATTTGCTGCGAGACGTCGGCTGCTCGGCGCTGCAGATCGACCCGACGGTGCTCGCCGCCTTCCTGCTCGAGATCCAGGGCGGGTACGTCGCGACGAACCCGTACCACAACGCAATACACGCGGCGGACGTGCTCCAGACGGTCTACTACTTCCTCATCCAGCCGGAGCTCCAGCCGTTCCTCCGCCCTCTTGACCGCGCGCTGGCGCTGCTATCAGCGGGCATCCACGACTTCAAGCACGACGGCTTCAACAACAGCTTCCACATCTCGACCGCGTCGGACATTGCGCTCCGGTACAACGATCACGCCGTGCTGGAGAACTTCCACGTGGCGCAGTCGTTCCTCGTGATGAAGAACCCGGACCTGAACGTGCTCGGGAAGCTGTCGCCCGAAGACTTCAAGTACGCGCGCGAGATGACGATCCAGATGGTGCTGGCCACCGACATGGCCAAACACTTTGAGGACGTGGCGCTGTTCAAGACCAACATCTTGCCGCCGCCCGACGAGGAGCTCGCGATCAAGAACATCGGCGACAAGAAGCTGCTGTTGAAGATGATCCTGCACACGTGTGACGTGTCGAATCCGGCCAAGGAGCGCGAGTACATGCTGCGCTGGACCGAGCGCGTCGTGGAGGAGTTCTTCGTGCAGGGCGAGCTCGAGAAGCAGCTGGGCCTGCCGGTCTCGCCCTTCATGGACCGCGACACGATCGTGCTCAAGAAGATGCAGGTGGGCTTCGCGGATTTCATCGTCGCGCCGCTCTTCAGCATGTGGGCTCAGATCCTGGCCAGCGTCAACTCGGGGCCGTACCAGATCCTGCTGGGCAACCGCGAGTTCTGGGCGTCACTCTCTGAGGACTTCAAGCCCCACATGATCAAGGACGTGGTGCGCGACCTCACGGCCCGCCGGCAGCGAGGCAGCGTTGTCTCAACCATCTCGGAGGAGCCCGCGCCCGTGTCGTCACGCACGCGGCGCAGTGTCGGCGCGCTGATCCTCGGCTCGGACGACAAGTAGGGGCCGGAGGCAAGTTTTGACGCGGTGGCCACGCCCCGGTCGCGCATAGAGTGGCGAGGCGGGTGGGAGGCGAACACCCGGCGAAGACGCGACGCGATCGACTCAGCGAGGCGCCATGAGGACCGGCGAGCGAGCGAGCAGCGCGGGCAGGTAACTTCCATTCATACACTTCGTATTTATTTCGCGAGCGCATAGTACTTGTCGGCCACTGGGTCGTAGTAGCACCGCAGCACGGGGTCGTACACGAGCTCGATCGAGTTGCGCGACGCCAACGATGGAGGAACTGGCGAGGAGGAGGAAGACACGAGCGGTTGGTGGTCAACACGGTCGTGACTCCGCTGACTGCTGCGTTCAGGCACAGGAGCGGGCAGCGATCGCCACTCCGTCGACTCGAGAAGCCGCTGCAACCGCTTGGCCGTCGACGACTCACCTACAACCATCGGCGACGCAGTCGCGCTCGGCGACTTGCTGCAGTCGGTGAGGTCGCCGAAGTCAAAGCTTGCGCTGGTCGGCGGCAGGAGCATGGAGGAGCTTTGAAGCGGTAGGTGGCCACGAACCCCCTGCTTCTCCACGGCGTCTCCATCCTCGACCAGGTCCCCTGATGGTTGCAAGCCACCAATTGGATCAACGGACAACGAGTTGCGCGCAGCGGCGAGAGCCCACGCACCAAAGTCGAAGCTTGTCGACAGCGCCGATGCGTGACTGGCACTCATGTGAGACACCATGCCAGGCCTGGGGCTCTTCATCGGGCTACGCGTCGCTCCAGGCGCGGCGCATCCGTCGCTCGGACTCGGCGACGGTGCGCCACCTTGACCACTGCCGACCTGGTCCAAGTCCTCGAGCTCACCGGTCCTGACAGCACGCAAGACACATATAAGTCGGCGTGGCTCGTTAGATCCCTTTTCAAACTCAGACGCCACTTGATCACACAGCACTCCACGAACAGGTCAATCGACAAGTCGTCGTCGTCGTCATCAAGATGGCCGTGTCGGCTGCAGAGGCTGCCGGTATCGTTCTCGCACGCGTCACGAGTCGATCGATCAGCTGTCACCGCGCTGTCCTCGTTCCCGCCGACGCTATCGTCTCCATGATCCCCAGCGATATCGCCGCCATCCTCCGCTACTCCCTCAGCATCGCAGGCGACTGACACCCGGGCGCCGAAGCTCCACACCGACGCCGACGCCCGCTTCTTGCCGCCTATTCCCCGTGAAGATCCATCTGCAAGGTGACGGCCGCCAAGCTCGCTGCTGCTGGTCTTGTGTCCAGGATCGACAGGAGTGGAAGCGGAGCGGCGCACATGCTCGACCAGCTGCTGTTGCTGCTCCTTGCGTCGCGCCGCGCGTTTGGCCGCCAGAAGCAGCTCCAGCTCGTGGTCGCTCCCGCTGTCAGCATTCTCTTCCGCGTCCCCGTTGATATCTTCGTCCACAGGATCAAGACGGCTCGACGACTCCATCAGTGAGTCGATCGGGGCTACTGCAATCGGGTTCGCTTTAGTAACAGGGGAGTCAATCGCGTCGAGCAGTGCGTCGAAGTCGAACAGTTTGCTGCTAACAGCCGGGATCGCCACCATTTCGCCCACTTGGGACATCGAGGTGGAGGAGGAGGAGCGGCTCGGAGCAGCCTCGTGGCCAGACGACCCAGAGGAGAACGCGAAAATCGACTCCTTCGGTCCTCGAACCACGCCGAGACCATTTGTAGACATGCTAGAGTGTGCCCGCGCATTCATCGACGGCGATGCATCGCGATGGCTGTGGCTGTCACGGTCACCAATGCCCAGAGACTCGCGTGAGGGCTGTGCGTAAGTGGCCAGACCCTCGGCGACGGCTTGAGCAGAAGAATCAATCAGATCGAGGTCCAGGTGCTCAATGAGAGTCGTGTGACGGAGAAACAGCTCATGGTTGCGGTCGGTCGCGCGTTGGTCTTCGTCGGCAAGCAGATCCAGTTTCTGTTGGATCTCGCTCATGATCTCTCGGCGACTGCCACCGTTGGATGTGGCTTCCCTGCTGCTTGTCGGTCTCGAAGTCGGTCGATCACGAGCGTCAACACTCTTCTCAGCCGGCACTTCGTCCAGTTCGGCATCAGATACGATCGAGGTGCGGCACTCTAGTGATGCTGAAGACCGTACAGACACATTTGATCGGCGAGAAACCACCGATGCCGGCCGTAAATCTGGAGAACGATTGGACGGTTCACGAGCAGGCCTGAGCTTGGCACGGTCTCGACTGGGACTCACTTCGTGGTTTGCGCTGCCATTAGACGATGGTGGACGACATGGTGGTGGCAGATCGAGACTGACGCCCAAGTCGGGCGTTGGTGTGCCAGAGCGTGCCTCCTGCACCTTCCTCGTCTCGCGTGGGACTGTTTTGGCTGCTCTCAATGGGGCTGCCTCCCTCTTCGCCACCGCTTCACTGGCCCCTTCACCCTCGTCACTGGCTGCACCAGTACTCGGAATGCCACGGCTCGGCGCAGACGGTTTTCCGCCTCGAGAAGAGAGTGCTCCGGATCGTTTGACACCCTCGGCACTACCCACGTTGCTCTTCTTCTTTGGATCTGGTGTCACTCTTCGCTCACCCACCGCGATGCTCTTACCTTTGACCAGTCCAAGGCCAGCGGACCCAGTCCTTTTATCCCGAGCGCCAGCATCCGACGCTGACTTGGCGTCGACGGCTCCTCCACATTGCCCTTGCATCGCAAAGTACTCCGTAGCAGCGGGCATTCCATCCTTCCCGCTGCTAAACACAAACTGCCGCGGGATGTCTGCCTTGTTGTTGTCACCCACGCAGCCCGAGGGCGTAGGCGGGTCCTTCATTGTGAACACGCGCTTGAGGCAGCAAGAGCCTCCAATTGCCAGTGACTCCATCGACCGGAACACGGAGCCGGCGAAGAAGGTGTCGGTCAGCGCCTGCAGATCGAGCACGAGGTTGATCCACGAATCCCGAGAGATCGCGGCCGCGCCGAGCGGGATCTGAGCATGCAGCGCCGTCACCGTCGGCTCGCGGAACGCGGACGAGATAACGAAGCGCCGGCGCGCACGCTGGTGGTCAGAGAAGCCGATCTCGAGCGAGAAACTCTTGGTGAAGGGCACGAGCAGCTGCAGCACGAGGAAGCGCTGCGTGAGCCCTAAAGAGGCTGTCGCGTTGGTGCTCGAGGTGCCGCCTTTGGGCAGCTGCATGCGCGTGTCGGCGCTCCCATCTAGCAGGAAGGCGTTGCCCTTGATGAGCTTCTCGAACGACTTGGTGATCTTGCCCTGCAGCTTCCATTGTGCCGCCGGCGCCTTGCCCTGAGCGCTCAGCAACTCTACGAAGTCGCCGCCTTGGAAGTAGGACGTTGACATGGTTCTCTCGGCAGCGGAGGTATCGGACTGAGCTTTGGCGACCAGTGGGCTGTGCCAGCGTCTGTTTCAGTGGAGAATGACCTTGGAAAACAGCGACGGGCAGAGGATGAGAATAGCAGGACTCCTTCATCCAACCGATTGGGACGATGAGCCGCCAACACTCGAGCAAACTTCAATCAGGCATCACATTTGAAGCAGCATCTTAGACAAGCACGATCAGGAACGTCACGGATCCATGGCGCCATCGGCCACCACGTCCGCTCCCGAGGCGTCTTGTCCTCCCTCTCCACTCCCTTCTTCTTCACCTCCTTCATCTCGTACAGGGCCGTCTAGGGCACCCGGAGGTGACGATTTCTTCCACCGCTGTACGATGTTGTGCACGTCCTTCATCAAGATCGGCACCTGCGGAGCGCGCTCCTTGATGAACTCGAACACCTGCCGACGAGAGGACCCCGAGCGCCAGAGCTGCTCGGCTTCGCGCATCACTTCCGGGTCCTTGACGCGGCGACTCTCACTGTACTTTTGGTACATGGTGTGAGTGACCTCGTGGTTGTGCTCCAATACCTGCTTGGTCACGACGACGCGCCACTTCTTGGCACCACCAGGTCTGTTCGTGTGGCATGTCGTGTGCTGGAGCGTCGCACAGATCTTGGCGGGGCACTGCGTCGAGCGAACGCTGTGCCCCACGCGCTTGCCGACACCGCGCCGCCGCCGCTTCCATCCGTGCGTGCACAAGAACGTTTTGGCATACCACTCGAACTTGGGCGGCAGGATCTGGCCAGTAGCTTCCAGGTGTTGCATCTGCGCAGCCGTCTCGCAATTCAGTGCGCTCTCTTCGCTGCCGCTTCTCCTGGCAAGTTGCTGAAGGATGCGCGCGTTGCGAGAGCTCACCGCGGTCGTCGTGCGGACGCTGAAAAGCTGGAGCGTTGCAGCCGAGTACTCGTCCAGGTAACTGTGGAAGGTGTCCCAGTTCGCGTGACGCCGCGCCATCGGGGCCACGCGCCACATCGTCTCCCCCGTCTCGCCGACGACTGGCACTCCGGGTTCTGCCGGTGCACCCAGTGTCCATGCGTCCCCTGTTGGTTCCAAATCCGCGTCTCCGTCAATGCCTGCATCCTCTTGACCGGTGTAGTCATCTCCATGCTGCTGCCGATCCGGATATGGGTGTTCATTGCTATTCGCAAGGTCAAAACCAGCCGATGGAGGCATCCCCATCATGTGCGACGATGCTCGCGAAGGCGCGATGGCCATGTACGGCGCGCCAGGTGCGAGTGAATACGTTGCATGCCCCGACTGGAGACCCCCGTCGGAGAACCCTTGACGTGGAACCATCGCGCCATTCACCATGATGGACCCGCCGCTTCCTATCGCTTCGGGGAGGTGGTACGGCACGTACATGTGCGGTTGAGGCGTGGCCAACGCGGCCAGGGTCGCAACGGCGCTGCCAGTGGATATTCCCGCAGAATTGGAGCTGGCTGCACCACTGCTGCTGCTGAGTCCACTGTGGGGTTGGGCTTGAGGGGGAGGCACCAACGACCCACTCGATGGGGTACTTGATTGATACGGCAGGATCACCACTGACGGAATCGCCTGGGACGCTGGCACTCCACTAATGTGAAGGAAGCTGCCGACGCTCGAGGCGCTCGCGTCATAGTCCGAGTCGTGCATCACAATCTCTCTGGTCGCTGTGGATGGGTCTGGCAGATATTCCGAGGGTGGAGCAGGCACTTCAACACCCAACGACTTGGGTTTGACAACGAGAGCCTCATTTGACTCGTCAATCGCCAGCAGGTCCGGGTCGTAGATGCGCCGATTCTCACGGTAATGCTCGTACAGCGCGCGCGACAGATTGTGGTTGTGATCGAGGATGTGCTTGGTGACCACGACGCGCCAGCCTCCTGCCTCCCCATCTTGACGCAGCACCCCGCCTGGAGTCTCAATGTATTGTACGGTCGCACAAATCTTGACCGGGCACTGCGTCGAGCGAACGACATTGGCAACTCGCTTGCCCACTCCACGAGGCCGCCGCTTCCAGCCGTGCGTGCACATGAGGGTCTTGTTGTACCATTTCCACTCCTCGGGGATCGTTCGCGTGTCGTTGTTGTTCTCGGCGGCTGCGGACTCGTGGTCTTCTCCACCGTCTCGCTGCTCCACCTCGAGTTGCTGCTTCAGCGCCATGATCTTCCGATTGCGGTTGACAACCGACGTCGTGGTGCGCGTGCAGTACAACTGGTATGTTGCGTCCGAGTAGAGCTTCAGGTTCTCGTGAAAGTCGTCCCACGACGTGAAGACGTTCTGCAGTCTTGGCACACGGACGACCACTTCACGGCCATCGGTGGTCAAGCATTGATGCAGCTGCTCTTGGCCCTCGTTGCCTTCAACCTGGCGCTCATCCGGACCATTGTGCGGAGTGTCAGCAGCATTGGATCCCGGTGTTGGCGGCACGATCGTAGTGGTCCCTTTGACACCGTCGTACCCATCGAATGACAGAGCATGGTTGTGCTCAACGGCTTGCCGATTGATAACGACGCGCCACGTGCCGCTTGCATCTCGCTCCAGTCGAACGAGCAGCGTCGCTGGGCATGCGTCGCGCCTCACAGGATTGTCACCGCTTCCTTCTTCGCCGTTGATCAGCGGCTCCATCGCTGATCCATAGCTGTTCCTCACCATTTTGCGCCTCGACTTGCGCTTCCACCCGTGGTTGCAAATGAGCATCTTGGAGTACCACTTGAGCTCTTCCGGGATGAGCAGCGCGGCTGTCTCCTCGGGGGGTCGCCCAGCTTTGGCACCGCGCTCGATCGTCTTGGCGTTCTTGGCAGCGACCGAGATCGTCGAGCGCGTGCGGAACACCTGGTTCGACGCCTCCGAGTAGTCGGCCATGTAGGTGTGGAAGTCGCTCCACGACTCATGCGCCTTCTTGGACGCTCTCGTCGCGTGAACAAATGTCGAGTTGGCATCAGAGCGCAGCACGAACTCGGGTTCGGCAGCTTCAGCCGTCGTCTGCTCGGCGCCCTCGTTCGCCCTTGCGCTATCCGAGCCCGCAGGTGCAGCCTCCGGGGTCGTCACTTCAGCTGGGGCCGTGGAAAGAGGCGGCGTCGGCTGCGCCTCAGCGGACAGCAGCTCTCTCGGGTCCATGTCGGGCCGCCACGCCCCTGCTGGAGGAACCGATGCGTCCCCGGCGACGGCAAGCAGTTCCGGATCGTAGATGCGGCGGTTCTCGAGGTAGTAAAAGTAGAGCTCCCTCGAGAGCGGGTGGTTGTGCTGGCGCTGGTGCTTGGTCACGACGACCTGCCAATCGGCGCCGCCGTCCCCGCGGTGCTGCAGCGTGACGCACATCCTGGCGGGGCAGCTCGTAGACCGCACGGATGCCACGGCGCGCTTGCCGTTCCCGCGGTGCCGCCCCTTCCACCCGTGCGTGCACACGAGCGTCTTGGAGTACCACTCGAAGCGCTCGGGGATGCGCGCGCGCTCGGCCGCCGACGTCGACGGCGCCGCCTCCTCCGCGTCTTCCTGCGTCGACGTCGACGCCGCGCCGGCCGCCGCCTCGGCGATCCGCTGGTTGCGCCGCTTGACCGACGTGGTGGAGCGGATCACGTACAGCTGGAACGTCGCCTGCGCGTACAGCTTGAGCGCCGCGTCGAACGCCTCCCACGATGCGTGCACCGCGCGGAGCGCCGGCGCCGTCACCGTCGTGGCCGCCGCGTCCTCGGGCGGCCCCGGCGCCTCGCGCAGCCGGAAGCCCAGCGCCTGCTGCGCGTCACCCGCCGCGCCGCCCTCGCCCACGTGCAGCCGCTTGGCGCCCGCTGGCGCGTCGCCATCGCCATCGCCGGCGGTCTCGGTCTCCAGCGTGCGCTTGCTCATGCCGCGATCTGCATACTCGGCGCCAGTCAGATTGAGAAAGGCAAAGCATGAGAGTCGGGAACACACTCACCTGACCGCGTTGGGGCCGCTAGCCGCGTTGCCACCACCGAGCGGCGGCCTTTTCACCGACGTTTACAGCTCGCGCCACCGTTTCCGCGCGATTCGGTCTGCCAGTTGCCCCACCCACACAAAACGGGGGGGAAGAAAGAGAACGCGGATGTACCTTGGATCACGCGATACATTATATTTGATGTGGGTTACATGACCAACATGCGTAAATTGATATTGAAGCGACGCTATCTTTGGAGTGGCGCATCAACGGCGGCGGAGTGGACACCAGCATCGTGTGATATTCGCCTTGGAGACGACGATGCTGCGCGTCAACTGGCAGCGCGGCGTGTACCTCGCGCTGTTCTTCTGCAATGCCGTTTTCGCCACGCTCTTCCGGTCGCTGGGGGATGGTGCGCGCCTGCTCTAGACTGCGTTGTGCATTATGGAGACTCGACGACTAACTGTGTGCGGGTGACGGCCGTAACCAGACGTGCTCGGCTCTTTCGGCACGTTCCGCGACTGTGATGGAGACCGAAACGCGTCGTGTCGGGGGAACCAAATGATCTTCCGCGCGAGCTTCTGCATCTCGGCGTTCTTCCTCGTCCAGGCGCTCATGAGCCGCTTCGGCTCCAAGACGCGCGCGAGACGGTGTCTCACCTACTACTTCATCACGATGGAGCTGGTCGTCTACACTGGTCTCCTGGTCGGATCCTTCTTCGTTCCGGGCGGTAAGTATGAGCGCGTGCGACTTGGAATCCAACACATCTGATCGGCGCTCAATCGCCCGTTCGTCAGACGTCTTCTCTGGGTACTCGCAGTTTGCGAGGGTCGCGTCCGGACTCTTCATCCTCTTCCAGATCATCAGCATCATCGGAGCCTCATGTACGAGAGCACGTTGCTCAAACGCCAAGCTCTGTTCTGACCCTACGTTCTTTAACCGCGCCATGCTTATGCAGACGAAGCGCGTGATTTCTTTCTCGATCGGATCGCGAATGCGGAGGGGACAACCACAGCAACCAGCTATGGCAGTGCCCAGCCAACAGTTTGGGGCTCGACGCTCTTTTGGTGAGAGCTTCGTGTTTGTTTTGTCTTGGCCTTGAAGCTATCGCTGGTTTACGATCATGTGCTGCTCACCCAACGCTCCCAGGAAGTTGTCGTTCCTCGGCTGCTGCGGATTCAGTCTGATTGTGACCGCGATCGGCCTCGCTTATCTTGTACATAGCCGCTTTACTCGATTGAAGCTTGGAATGCATGGCCCTCATTCTTGCTGACATGCGCTGCCAACAGTACCTCAGCTACGGCGGTTGTGGGATTGGTGTGGCCTTCACGACGGTCACGGCCATCGTGGCCGCCGTTCTCCTCTCAGTCTGCGGTACGACCTGCGAGTTCACGCGCAGACACTAGCCGACCCCGGAATCTGACGCGTTCGTGCCCTCCTTTGTCAGTGGCCGAGTGGATGGACGTAGGGCTCCTCCCTCCGTGCATCGTGTCTGCATATCTAGTGCTCATGTGCTGGCAGGCACTCACAAGCTCCCCTCGAGACACCTGCCGCCATACCGAGTCGACTAGTCTGCACTCGGACAATTCGGGCAGTGTAGTCGCCAACGCGCTCATCGCGTCGTTCGCCATCACGTGGACGAGCTGGCGATCCTCCAGTGCCGCATCAAACATGTTCGCGCAAGGTATCGAGGCAAAACAGCGCCAGCACGCGACGAACAAGCCGTACTCTGGCGTCGTGGTTCTCGATCTGGTTGCTCCCGTTGCCGCAGCCTCTGCAGTGTCCAGTACAGGCACCCGCACTGATGCCGACGAGTCGCGAATCCGGCGTGAGACGCCGCAGTTTCACTGCATGATGGTGCTTGCGGGCGTCTACATGGCCATGGTGCTCACGGACTGGGACTCGGCTGACGGGTACGTTGCCCAGTCGTGGTGCTGCCTCAACTGCTGGGACTCATGCTCTGTCGCGGCTCCAAGGTCCTCCAATGGGACGTCCATGTGGGTCAAGATCGTCGCGCAGTGGCTCACCATGCTACTCTTCGCGTGGACGCTCGCCGCCCCGAAGCTCTTCCCCGACCGCGACTTCACCGGGTGACTTTCCTCTCGTCCGGCTGCATGTGTTCCATCAAACCATCCCAACAGCGGCAATATGATACTTACTCGCACCTGTAGGTCACTTTCACATGAATGAAGCATCCCATTACCTTTTCCCCCTCAATACAGCGCTCCATCGTCACCCCGATCTGCACGTCACAGCAACAGACAAATGGGGTGGCCAAATGCGCAGCTGATGCGCCTGCTCCTCGTGTGCGCGTGCGCTCTGGCAGGCGCCTACCTGTCTGCCAGCGGTCTCCTGCGTCTCAATGAGGTCTTCTTCCATCCTGACGGCTCATCTCCGTTCCTCCATGGCGCCGCAGTCGATCAGCGTCCGCAGGGGCAGGAGCAGTTGCCTCCACCGCCGCCGGTCTACGACCGCCTCGTGCTCGTTCTCATCGACGCCCTGCGCGCCGACATGGTGCTGGGCAGTGGCGCCGTCCGATCGGCAAGCGTAGATGACGGTCGAGGTGGCACTAACGCTGATGGGACGCCCAAGAGCGAGCTGAACAAGCACATGCCGTACACTCGGCGTTTGGTGGCGTCCGGAGAAGCGCGGGCGTACGTGGGCCACGCGAGCGTCCCGACCGTCACCATGCCTCGGCTCAAGGCGCTACTGACCGGACGCGCACCGGCGTTCATCGACGTGCTCAAGAACTTCAACTCGGCGGCACTCGGGGACGACGAGAACCTGGTCGCGCTGCTCCGCGCGACGGGCAGGCGCCTCGTCTTCTACGGCGACGACACGTGGCTTAAGCTCTTCCCGACGGCCTTCGTGCGCTCGGACGGCACCTCGGGCTTCTTCACGCGCGACACAGTCGAGGTAGACGACAACGTGACACGCCACCTGGCCCACGAGCTCGACCCGACCATGCGGGACAAGGAGAGCAGAGACTGGGACGTGCTGCTGCTCCACTACCTGGGGCTCGACCACGTCGGCCACCTGCGCGGGCCGCGGTCGCCGCTGATGGCACAGAAGCTGTCCGAGATGGACGAGCTGATCGAACGCATCCACGAGTCGGTCAAGGCGCAAGACGAGCGCCGACGGAGGGAGAACGCTGCCGCGCAAGCGTCGCTGGTGCTCATCTGCAGCGACCACGGAATGTCGGAGGTCGGGAACCACGGCGGTGCCACACTGGAGGAGGCGTCTGCGCTGCTCATGTTCCTCAGTGGCGATGGAAGGCACCTGAGGATGGACAAGGACGCTGCCTCCGAGTCGGAGCTGAGACGCAGGCAAGTGGACCTGGTGCCGACGATCGCGTCGCTGTTTGGGCTGCGCCTTCCATTGCTCAGCACCGGTGTGATGCTGCACGAAGTGGTGGAAGCGTCGACACGATATCGCCCGAGGACGTTCGACGAGGCGCTGTATGCCAATGTGCAGCAGCTTCGCAAGCTGGGCGAGGTCAAGCTGCACGCATCCGCGTTCTCCGACTTTGACGCTCGGTATCAAAGCGCTATCCAACATCTATACCATCGCATTACACGGAAGACCCTGGACCGAGGTGAAGGAATCAACGATCATCGCTCGGAGGACTCGGAAAACGTGGTGGACATGGTTCTAGCCGCGTGCAAGGAGCTTCAGGAGATGCTGGCGCGTAGTGACGGGTCAGAGTACGATCTCGGCATGATCAGCGCCGGAATGGCGCTGCTGTTGGTCGCCAGCATTGCCGCCGCGGTCATGGGATGGTCAATCCTGACATCCAAGAGGAAAAGCGAAGCCTCGCCCGTCGTCTTTGTCGGCGAGACGCCATCATCTGGCAGTGTGAACCTTCCTGTGGCTGTCTTGCTGATCGGGAGCGTACTTCAGATCGTCAGTCTCTCGTCGAGTTCGTCGATTGAGAACGAGCACGCGACGGTGTTTTTCTTGCTGACGACGCTGCTGCTGGCTCAATTGCTGCAATTGCTCAAGCGACGACGGGCAGGACAGCCTTGGCGCACTGAAAGTGCCCAGCTCTTGCTGCTGCTTGTGGTAACGCGTGCCCTGCGTGCGCGCAACCAAGTCATCAACTTTGGGCGACTGAACGGGCTGATCGTGGACACTACCGCACCTGGCAACGAGTTCGCCACGGATGACTCCTTGTCGATCCTCTCGACGGCGCCGCTTGTCCCTGCCAGCGTCATTTCTCCAGTCGGGTGGGCGGTCTGGATAGGCATCGCGGTCCTTCTCAAGTCAGCTATCGTCGTCAAGACACTCACCCCCGGCAAGTTCACAGCCGAGTCTGCGGCGGGTATAGCTCTCTTCCTCGTCGGGATGACTGCTGTAGCCGGCGCGAAAGCGACGAGTGAAGATCACGAGCAGGGGGGATCGTGGGCGATGCAGCAGCTGAACGCGGACAGCTGTGCTCGGGTCGTGTACGCTGTCAGTGCTCTGCTGGTCGTGTTGTCGGTGCTGTCGACAATGACCAAGGCGCACAAGTCTCTCTCCCGGACTCTGGCGGACATGGCGCTATGGATGCTCGTGAGTCTTGTGCAGCGCGGCAGCCACCTCCCCTCGCTCTTCCTCGTCAGCGCGTTTCTGCTCCTCGCGACGTGGTGGCTGGTATCGAATCGTCGAGACGCAACGAGCGAGCTCTCGACCGCGGTGCTTCTCGCTGGGCTCGGCGTGTGGATCGCTCAAGCCGCTTTCTTCTCGCTCGGCAACTCGCACCTGGTGACGACCGTCGACATCAGCCAGTCGTACTTGGGGCTCACGGACTACTCGCAGGGCATCGTGGGCCTCCTGACGTTCCTCGGCGCCTTCTCCGGCCCCCTCGTGGGTCTGTCAAGCATCGGCCAGTGGGTGCGAGTGGCTTCAAGCGCTGCCGCCGAGCGGTCAAGCAGCGAGACCACCGCGCTCGCCATCGTCGCGCTCCAGGTCGTCCGCTTCATGGTGTACACGTGAGTGGCAGGCAGCGCTCCTTGGTGCTGTGCGTACCACTGACACTATCGTGTGTGGTTGGTTGTCCAGAGCCGTGGTCTTCCTCATGCGCTTCCACCTCTTCATCTGGAGCGTCTTCGCGCCAAAGGTTTGTCTACTGACCCATGCATGGGTTGATCCTCCAGTCCATTCATTCAACTGACTAACGGTGTCGACATGGTCTGCAGATGCTGTACGAGGTTGCTCAGCTCGTCCTCGCCCTGGTTGGGGCACTCACTGTATCGGGCTCCACACTCCACTGATGGACATCTCTGTCATGGTCGGCAACGACCTGACGCCTGGAGCATGGCCACGCATGGAGGAGATAGACCGCCGGAATGGACATGACGCTCGAGAGAGAAAGAGTCTCTTTCAACAGAACAATATAGAAAAAATAGGCATTCGCGAACGTCACTCTAGTCCTTGGTCACACCCGTTCAGATCTGCTGGTCGTTGGCACCGACTGGCTAAGTCTCCGATCACGCTGCTTCTGCCGCTGGCTTTGAGCTATGGCACGCTCCTACTCGACGCTTGGCGACCAGGCGTCCTCGAGAGAGAGGCGGGCGACAACTTAGGCCGAGACGTCCTCCTTCTTGGCGACGATCTGCTCCGTGCCGCAGGCCTTGAGCACCGTCACGACGAGCTGCTTGCCGGCGTCAAAGTCGGCGCGGATCTCGTCGGCGAAGTTGTCCGGGAACGTGGGGAGCTTGATGTCCTCGCGGGTGTCACCAGCGTCGTTCATGAGGCTGACGAAGTCGTCGTCCGTGATGTCGAGCAGCGTGTACTCGGCGCGCGAGACGAAAGGCACCGACGTCGTGTGCGTCGAGGGCACAATGTCCTCGTACTTCTTGTTGGTGAAGATGTCGAGCGCCGTGAAGTTGCACTTGGCGTGGCCGTGCTTGCCCGTCTTCGAGGTCGACACGTTGACGACCTTGCACGGGTGGCCCTTGATCATGATGAAGCCGCCCTTGCGGATCTGGCCGGCCTCCGACGGGTACGTCTCCGAGGCACCGGCGTCCGTGGACTCGAACGAGTAGTCGTGCTCCTCCGTCGACATGCTGACTGGCTGGGGGTGTGTTTAGCGAACTGCGCGTCCAAACAACGGCGAAAGGAAGAGTGAGCGGCCTGGTCCACCATCAACTCGGAGCGATGCATCCATCCCCCGTCGTCTCGGAGAGAACCCACACGCGCCATCCACTCGCGTAAGAGCAGACGGCGGCGCCGGTTCTCCCGCCCGCTTCTTCCCCCGCGCTGCCGTCAAGCAGCAGGGCAGGGGGAAGCCGGCGAAGGGGAGGGAAAGGGAGAGAAGCAGGAGGGAGCGCTTACCTGATGCGGACGCGGGCGCCAACGATCCAAAACTGAGAGTGTTTCTGGCCAATAGCTCCCGGCATTCCTCCTCTTCCGGGTCTAAGCGCGGGGGGGGGGG